>JASANE010021409.1:0-73558 GCA_030248225.1 Trileptium ribeirensis
GATTTTCGAATAAATACAGGATTTTGTTGTTATAGTTCTTCGTAAGGACGTCTCGCCATGTTTGATTACACTATTTGGCGAAGTTCGTGGTATAGGTATACAATGAAGATTTCGTTTTATTGGGACTGGTTTATTGGTTAATTACTACTTGCCCTATTCTTTTTGATTTGTTATCTAATATGGATGTAATTGTCAAAAGATGTCTGCTAGTCTTCTTGAGTCTGAAAATAATCAACGTAGATAACAGGTTTTATGCCTAACTGCGTGCATGAACTAGTATATTGACAAGGCTCACTTGCTGTCTGCGGAATTCTATCGCGAATCGGGTCAAGTTTGCTGATATTTTCGAGCGACAGCTGAAATCGGTGGAGCAACAATCGCCGGTAAGCAGACTAAGCTGGAACGCTCGTTAGTTTCCAATTGTGCATCAAGCTGTTACCGTAAAGTATTTTCATATAGAGTTTTGTGTTATTATGACGGCTACCTGAGGTAGTGGCGTTCAACTCGTCCCTATTAGCAACGTTCTTTGGCAACCCGAGAGCGCATCGAGAAGAGAACCTGAAAAAGTATCAACGCGTATTAGTGTTACGGAACTTTTCCTTACTATAATTTACTATCTACTGGTGATGGTGTTGAACGTGTACCATCAGCGAGTTTTACCATGCATGTCATATATATTAACGTCATGGAGTGCCCTAAAACCTTAGTTGTGCGTATAAGTGTATAAGTTCTACCAGTTAAGAGATAGCTTGGCTGTCGTTTCGTCTATTGGCGAGAGTGTAATAGAACCTAGAACCTGATTCATATAGCTGTAACTACGGAGATTGGTTCCAAAGAAAACGAAATCTTACGAAACCTATCACCACTTTACTAGCACTCTTAGAACGCGAACTCGTGCCCCAGCTAGAGAAGAGTATTATTGATGGTCAGGATTGTGACTCAATTGTAAACGTTGTGTATTATAGTGAGTGCTGGGATCGGAGCACCGCGTGAGCACGAAGTTACACTACCGTACGAAATGTTTAAGCTCCGACACAGCGAGGTACTTACTCGGTTAGAGCGACACTATTTATCCGTTAAAAGTTTGCAACAATTCAACCGATGACATTCGTTTCCATGCGACATATATACTGGGACAACACTGCATTACAGTTCTCACATCGTGGCACTTTGCAACCTTAACACATAACACCGTTTCATGTAATCCAATAGCTTTATATCACAATGACGATTTTTCACGCAATAACAATAATGGATCTGCCGCTATGTTTCGCTTTTACATTACGCACAGCTACTGTAGGTTTGTTGGTACGATCTTACTCCACGCAATACTTGTAGCACTAGTTCTAACCAGTATCTGCATTATACCAGATTGTGGCTGAGCTATGGTTACAACGCCAGAACACCTCGAATTTGAATTCAGCAATGTGTAACCAATATGAAAAATGCAGTCAACAGTTAGCTAACCCGACCGTAGACGAAGTTGAAAAATATGAATGATGTCCGTGAAATATTCGGTGGAAACATAACTTGGCGTATTCCACTTGTGTGTAGTTTTATTGCAACACATATGTTAGCAGTCAAATCGAAATCGAGAAAACTCACCAGACAAAAAGAAAAATCTTGCGGAAACAGTTTCCGCCTAGCCAGTTAGTCCAAATATTACGAACACTGCAAAAGTGAGTTTCAAACCGATTTAAAGTTCAGCACTTTCGCTAAACGTAACGTGGTCTTACTTTGAGACAGCACTTTGAGACGAAACGAAACACTCTACACACATTAGAATAGCACACAATAGTCCCCGGAAAATAGCCAACCCACCTCAGAATACGGATAAACTTTACACGCTGAAAACCAATAGTTAGGAACTCCTTAAAGCTATACTCTAATAATTCTCTATAGAAACATATAATCATATTCAAGATAACAAATAAAGCCAGTCGCTATCGAAAACGTAAGTTGTGAATTAGATGTCAACAAGTGAACTCATAATGATAAGTCCTAACTGCTAGCTAGCTCATCTCTCCGTCACTAACAACGTCATTATCATAATTCGCCAATTCAACATATTAATAATACGAGTTTTATATTTAGTAATAAGAGGCAACGCTAATAGGCGAAAACGGTACTCCGTACCGTGTAGGTAGGTAGGTACTGCATACGATAACACCGAGGTATATAAAATATATTTACTATAAAGTATAATTTTGCGTGGGAATTTGTTGAAATTTGAAAAATGAGGAATTTTGAAGAAATGAGGTTGGGAAGTGGGGTTTAGTTTAGAAAAAGCAGGAAGAGGTTAAGTTCGAAATGTTAATATGTTGAAAGGGGTAGGTTGTGGAATTTGAATTATAAATTTGAGGAGTGATAGTCAAGTTTAAGGTAAATGGGAGTTGTTTGAAACACGAGAGAAATGAAGAAAATTGGGAATTTTAATGCAATGTGAAATTTATAGGATATAAAAAGAGGGGAAAGGGGTGGGTTAAATATATGAATATATAGTGTTATGACGAAAAGATATTAAAATTTGAAGGATATTGATTTGGTTTTGGCGGAGAGGGGGTTGTTTAAATTTTGATTAAAAAAATGGGAAATTGAGGAAAAATAAAATTTGGTTAAATTTTGGTTTTAGTGAAAGAGTGTGGGTGAATATGGAATAGGGGTTCGAAAAGGAGATATTTGAAAAGAAAAAAGTTTGTGAGTAATTATTAAGTGAAGAATTTAGGGTTTGAAGTATATCGGTATATGGCAGAATTTGGGAAACATATAAACTGAAATGAATATATTCATTCAGGTTGTTGATTATTGAAATACCAATATTTATAACTGAATGCTATGGTACGGCCATCCGATGCGCCATCTAATAAAGGTGCACGTCTGTCTTGTAACGTTTTAATAAAATCACTTGACTGGTATATCACTTGTGAACGATGTAGTGGGAACTTTCATTACAAGTGCTTTGGTTGTGACGACTGAACTTATAAACAACTTACCAAACTCCCGTCAGCTTTAGTAACTATTTACTGTAACTCGTGTAAATCTCACATCAACTCTTTAGAAGACCGAATAGCAGCAATTGAGCAACAACTAAGTTCCTCTGCTACTACAACATCCATTTCTCCCCCTCATATTAGTATTGATGAAAACGTCATATCTAGGAGTGTAACCAAAGTAATAGAAGCGGTCGTGCTAGCAATCACTGAAGCAGCTCGTCAATCGACAGCAGACGGCATTGAAGCCCACAAGAAGAAGACCAACTTAGTGGTTGTTGGTTTGCCCGAACAAGAAGAGTGTTCGACGTACGTATCATCGATTTGCGATAAGCTGGATATTGATCAATCCCACGTTGACGAAACCTTTCGTTCGGGAGAAGAAAAAACTGGCCGGAAGCGCATTGTAAAAGTTAAGTTTGTCAAATTTCACGACGTAAATTTTTAAATGGCTTCCGTAATGCGCTCGAGGGTACTGGTCAAAACAAGATGTTCGTGCGACCTGACTTCACGAGGACGCAGCGGGACATGGACTACAGGCTTGGAATGGAATTGAAGCGTCGCAGAAATGCTGGCGAATCTGTTAAGATTTCACGTGGCAAAATCTTTACTATTGAACTTGTGTCCTCAAAGAACTAACGGGTGGCCCTTTCGTTCCCCAAGTAATTTTTGTTTTTACTCTCAAACCCACTGTTTCTATTTTAATGCTCAATGACGGACGAATAAGTTAGACGAGTTCAAACTTCTTTTTTTAAATAAGGCACCGAGTACTGTATTTGTTACAGAAACGTGGTTTAGCGACCAAATCCAGGATAGTTTGCTAAGCGCGAAAAACTATTCTGTTTTTTCGATCAGACAGGGTTGGTGGAATACACGGAGGCTGTTTAATACTTGTCAAAAACGGGCTCTCTCCAGTTTTCCATTCTAGATCATCGTTTAATAAACGTGTAGAGACACTATGTCTTTCAGTTTCCATTCAAAAAATGGTTTTAAAATTTTTTCTTGTGTATCGTTCTCCTCTTAGTTCTCTGGAGGAGGACGAGTTGCTTATTCAAGAACTTGTTTACCACGAAAAGTCTGCTAATCTGATCATCTTAGGAGATTTCAATCTTCCATTGTATTTCTCAAAACACAAAGACATTACCACACAAAACTTTGCTGAATGTTTTTGTTCTGTTGGTGTACACCAATGCGTTTGGCGAACTTACACGTCTTCAAAACTATCTAGACTTAACTTTACCTCTGATTTAAATGTGATTACAGAACTATCTGTCTCCGAACCCTTTTCTGCCAGTGATCATAACAAAATACGTTTCTCTCTAAATGTCGAATACCATCGCCCTTCGGATATCTCAACCTACGACTTTGCACGCTCTGACTTCACTAGTATGGAACTTTTTTCGCCACTGTCTCTTGGGATAATCTTTTCGCGGATCATACTGATGTTTGTGGAATCTGGGAAGTCTTTTCTCATATTATGGCTTATGCTATTGAGCGCTTCACTCCCAAAAAAAGTCCGCAACTCTCGTCCCAAGCTAAGTGTTCGATGTCGAAAAGCGTATCATTTAAAAAATCAAGCTTGGCAAAAGTATAAACGAACTAGAAACATTGAGACTACGCTTGCTTTAAGCTAAATGCAATAAAGGCCAAAAACATCGTTATAGCTGAAACTAAGAAAAAAGAATGTAGCATACTAAGATCAGGCAGCTTAGCTACTTTTTTCAAGTATGTTAATCGCAAGTTTGCATCCTCGAAAGCGATTCCTGTGCTTAAGGTTGGTAGTCATCTTATGTTTGACGACAGCAGCAAAGCTAACGCTTTATAGTCACAGTTCTGTTCCGTTTTTACGTCGGATGACGGGTGTCTACCACTTTTTGTGCAGCAATCCCCTACCTAGCTTGGAATTAAACGTAGAAAGTGTACTTAGCGCCCTACGGTCTCTACCTAACAAAGTTTCCTGTGGACCCGATGGCATTCCTAGTATAGTACTAAAGCGGACTGCCACGTCCATAGTACATCCCTTACTATGCATATTCAAGGCTTCTTTGTACGAGGGTAAGCTTCCAGGTCAATGGCAAGAAGCTCTTGTTACCCATTTATAAGAGGAAGGGAGATCCATCCAATCCCGTGAACTACAGGCCGATTAGCTTGACATTTGTCGTATGCAAAGTTTTGGAAAGGTTGATTAAAAATCACCTGCTAACCTTTCTTACTCATAACAGTCTTATACGTTCGCACCAGCACGGATTTCTACCACATCGCTCTACAACTACAAATCTTTTATTTTCCATCTCTTATTGGTTCAAGTCTCGTAATAATAACAAGTACATTCATTCAATCTATATTGACTTTGCAAAAGCCTTCGATTCAGTTAGCCATGAGAAACTACTGCATAAGTTATCTAACTACGGAGTAAGAGGTAAGTTGTTAGATTGGATAAAGAGTTTCCTCTCAAACAGAACCCAAACAGTCGTAGTCAAAAAGGTACGCCCTGGTAACGGCAATGTCATTAGTGGCGTACCACAAGGTTCTGTCTTATGACCACCGCTTTTTTGATCTTCATCAATGTTCTACCATATTGCACTGATGGCAACATCGCTCTTTTTGCTGATGACGCCAAAATTTTTACAGAAGTCGAGGATTGCAATATTGCTTCTGCTGCTCTACAACAAAACTTAGAGAATATTTTTCAGTTGACACTGCAATGGCAGTTGTCCGTTGCGCCGGATAAATGCAAATTTTTACCATTAGGAAAAAATTTAACTAGTGACCTTCTCATGTACAGCATTGGAAATCGTCCCGTTCCCGCCTCTAGTAGTAGCAATGACCTCGGAATTCTATTATCCTCAAATCAAAAATTCTCTGAACATTGTGCCAACATTTCCAAGAAAGCTCTTTGCATTTCTTCGCAAATTTCCCGTTTCTTCAAGTGCAGAGACAGGCACGCGCCACAACAACGCACAAAACCCCACCCGCGAAAAACGCAAAAAACAAAAAAAACCCCCCAGCCAGCAACCCAAACCGCCCCCCCACCACACACAAAGAAAAACCAACCAACACCCCACACCACCGAAACAAAAGCAAAACAAAACAAACCACAAAACACAACAACAAACAAAACCCACCCCCAACGACCAAAAAAAAAACAAAACGACAAAACCCCACCATCCAACACAACCAAAGCGACACAACCCAAACAACACGGCGCCCACACACGCACCACAACCCCCCAACCCCCCCAACCCAAAAACACAACAAAAAACAACAAAAAAAACAAAAAAAACACCAAACACCAACAACCCACCACAACACAAACCAACCAAACAAAAAACGAAACCAAAAAAACCAACAAAAACCCAAAACCACCACAAACAACAACACACCACAACACCCCCCCACCCCCCAAAACCACAAAACAAAACCCCACCACAAACAACCCAACAAAATACCAAACCAAAAAAACTCAACACCCAAACCACACAACCACACCAACTAAAAACCCAACCCCAAAAAACCCACACCACAAGAAACCAAAACACACAAACCACCACCCAAAACACACAAACACAAAAACAAAAACTCAACCACAACCAAACCCCACCCCACACCCCCCAACCACCACAACACCACCAAAACCACATCAAACACCCACACTCAACAAAACACCCCAACAACCAATCAAACCTCCCCACAAAACAACACAAACTACCCAAACACACCAACCAACTCCACCCAACAAATAACCAACACAAATCACAACACACCAACAACAACACCACACCAAACAACACCCCCCCACCTCCAACACACCACAACAAACCACAACAACCAACACCCCAACACCCACCAAAAAACACAACAAAAATCTACCAACCAACACTCAAAAAAACAAATCAAAAAACCATCCAAAACTTATAAAATTTACTTAACAATAAAACTAAAATTCATAATAATATTTACATTATTCAATCTCTCCATAACTTATCCTAAATAAAAAACTAAACAATCTCATAACAACTCACACTCAAAATTCCAAACAACCACCCCCAAAGCAGAGACCGTGATTTCCTTCTTAAAATGTTCACAACCTTTGTCCGCCCAACTCTAGAATATGGCTCACCTGTGTGGTCCCCAGGGATACAAAAAGACATTGATATTATAGAAAAAGTCCAAACACGTTTTACAAAGCGCATCATGGGACTATCGCATTTGTATTATTCAGATCGTTTAATCGAACTTATCCTTGATAGTCTGGAATATAGGCGCATTTTAGCTGACTTAGCTTTTGGACATAAAATCATACACGGTGTCGCTGACATTCCAATGCACCAGTTATTTGAGTTCAGTACGTATGCTGGCCCACGGTCTCATACACTTAAATTAAAAATTTATTTTACTTCATCACAGGCCATTAAAGATTTATTTTTCCTTTTCCTATTATGTGGAACAAGCTCCCGCCATACATCATTTTATTAAATAAGTATCATTTTAACAACCAGTTGAAAAAACTGAACTTGTACTGGCTTTATAGGGGTCGATATTTTAGGTGACCACCCGTTGGTCCTTTCTCTGACCCAGTCGTGTATTATTCTGTGTTTTGGAACAAATAATTATAAGTATTTTTCTTTCAGCAATTCCCAAACCGACCCACACGTACATAGTAAGTTCTATATTTTCTGCACAACTAACTCAAACTGATTGTCCAACTAAAAACAAAAGTGATTAAATGTTCCAAAACAGTGTCTATGTTGTCTATTTTGTTTTGTTTTCTAACAAATAAACGTATCTATCTATCGATCTATCTATCTATAGATTTTAGTATATTTTATATGTTCAAATAACTACATAGCTAGTCACTAATTTAGCACACAAGATTTACGGAACTCTACGCCAATATGCGCTTACATATCAGGCCAAGAATGACAAAGCAGTACCAGGGCGGTAATGGAGACCGGCCTTTAAGTAATTATTAGAAAGTTGAAAAGTTTTGAAAAAAACAGGTGAGAAAAAGGCATCAGCCCTAACACCACCCTTTGTAAGCCCATGACGTTTCGGCATGGGTAACACCTGAAAACACAAATAATAGCATTAAAACAATAACAAATGATATTGAATATATGTGCAAAAACCCGGATGTATACAGCAAAAATTTTAAGTAAATATATTCAGTTACTCGTAACACCAGATATAATATAAACTATATACGCGCTATTGTGAGCAAAATAACATGACAAGAAATTGTGACCATAACGAAATCAGTGAAACATTAAAATTGTTGGAATTTTACAAGTTTTTATTGTTTTTGGATTTTATAATTATTTGAATTTTTTTATGAGTTTTGTAGTTTGGTTATTAGAAAAGTAAAAATGGAATATTTTGCGTAAAGCACAAAATATGCATAAGTAACAAAGGAATATAACACAGGCACTGTTTACGGCATCTTCTATGCCTTTGGCAGCTTCTTCGACATTTAGCAACCTGCTACATAACGTAATACAAATATAATATAACAACAAAAATATATGAGTTTATTGCTGTGCATACAAAATATATAAATCAATACGTGAACGGTGAATGCAACGATTTATCGAATTACGGGAATGCCACACTTTATCGAATTACATGAATGCCCCGATTGTTCGACTGCGCAAAACTGCGATTACTCGTAAATTGTATATTGTAGCTAAACACGAAAATTGCGATAACCTGCAGGAAATTGTATCCATACAGTAATTGTAGTTGTTATGATGATATTCGAGATGAATTATGATATGACGAGATTGAATTAATCGTTCATAATTGTTAATAACGAAATGTAAATTATATCATCTCACGGCCGAATAGAATATCAGAGTTCCTGTAATCAGGACTCAATTGCGTCCATATCGTACAGTGTTAACAACCATAGTTATTGATGGTAGATTTTAATCGGACGGATAGTTCGCGACGTATTTGGCAAAATTTTAGCATAGTACAAATAACGTCAAACGTTCGCGTCAACCGAAATATCCGTAATAATAAAGTTAATGTGGTTATTACTAATAATTATTAAAGTTATTACTAATATTGTTTTGTTGCACCAAAAGGCGAAGAGAGTAACAAAAAGTAAACATTGTTACCAAATTGTTCTAATCAAGACGCGGTGTTGGCATATACGTCGTCCAATCGTGTTCCGACGGCAACAATACTGGATTTCCCGGATAATCGTTGTTTTGGGCATACCGTTGCGCTACAAAACGTAGCTCACGCAAAAAAGCGTGGAAAATTGCCGTAATGTTTGTAACGACACTCACTCGACCAACATTTAAAATTGTTCTTTGTTCGCGTGCTAAGTCTTCTTGAATTTGTTGACCGCGTAGTCGACATTCCAAATCATCGATATCGTCGCGTAGTCGTTGGCAATCCGAATTGAGAAAGACGTGGTCGCGAACTCGCGCCACTTGCTTCGAAATAGACGATCATGCATCGGCAAATCGTCGGATATCCTGTTGCACATCGTTTTCCCATTTACGACGACTGAACACGATAAATACGATTCGTGAGAAATTAAGCACCGCAATATTTCGTCGTCGTAGTATGTCGTACACGTATCCATGGATCGTGTTCGCCAATCGACACATAAAAACGTCATAAAGTTCCGGAGTAATTGCTACGTCCCATGGTTTCTGAAAAAATTATCTTGCGCACACGTTCTTCTCACTTGAAAAACATGACGGTCAGGTCACGATCAGTAACGGCATTCCCGTATTGACACATTTGTTTGAATTCACGCCGTAATTCTTCACATAGATGTTGAAACAGGTGGTGCACACGCGGTGGTATCTTTTTTCAGTCAAGGTTTGGTAAGTGAAATAATGATAGATCAAATGCCATCCAAACGGCGTGTTGCGAATTTGGCGAAGATCTCGTCCGTCGAACTGCAACGAGGTTAGTTCGGTCATACTACGCCGTTCTCTAACTAGCACCATCTGACTAGATTCGCGTCGTTCCAATTGCGCGCGTGGCTCTGGTTGTTACGGCACGGCCCGAGTGGTTGTTCCTCGGCTAATAGACGCTAATAAACTGTTGTAGTCTGGATTAAGGACGAAACCTTCTCGAAAACTTCCACTTCGCTCGTTTTACGTTGCACTTCAGTAGCCATTGTTAATGTTGAAACGGTTGGTGTTGACGCTAAAGAAAGCGCAAAAACTACCATCTCCTTTTCACCGTAAATCTTTCAGTTGTCTTGTAACTAACATATTTTAGTTTTGAAATCATTTTCGACCACTCTACCCACATAGTCCGCAGTCCAGCGTGATTGACATAAAATCTATCTGCATCAAAGAGTCCATAATTGATGTTGATACCGTCCCCAAAAGGCTGACCAGCACGTGTGAAGCAATTCAGACACAAAACACTTGTACCTGAAAGCTCCCTTTCTAGCAAGGCTGAATGCTGTTTAGCGGCTGGAACCTTAGGACGAGATACAGCACCGCTGACCAAAACTTTGTTTCGCGAAACTGTGAGGATACACTAATGATGGTGGACTTTATCGATTTCCATAGATTGTTTCAAAAGGTAGGATTGCGTTGAGCGTCATTTGTGCCCACGTTAACTATAACGATACTGTATTTCTGAAGATTGAGATGTCGAATTTCTTTTGCTAAACTTTACAAGTCGCTCTTGAGACAGAAATAATGTGTCCACCCGAAACTGATACGATCTGACGCCACTGGCTATCAGATAATACCAAGACCGTGTATTGAAAAGCCGTCGGAAGATTCAAAACTGCTTGTTCTAGTACTTGAACCCGAAACGGAACACTTTATTTCCCTCCACGTGTATATGCAGGACCTTCGTTAGGGCTGAGCCATATAAGTCAAACTCTGGCAATTGTTCGCGAGAGGAAGCGGGACCAGGACGCAAACCACAAGACCAAACGTATTCTGGTCTAGAATGATAGTTGACAAACTGAGTAGAAAGGATCATTGAACGATTCTACTGTTTACAGGAAGACTGTTTTGAATTTGTTGCCGTCGTGCATTAAAAGGTTAAGCATGATATCTACTTAACCATCACCCGCCATAAATATCCACTGGGGTTTAAGTTTGAACAGTTGAGCCCTCAGCAAAGGTCTCTATTTCTGATGGGTTATCAAGACACACCTGATTGGCTAGCATCCAACTATCGAGGTTGGGCTTATCATGTTGGCGGAGCATAAGGTGCCACAAAATCATCTCGATGGATGTTACAGTGGCTGACGAGATATGTAGTTCGCGGAACCGGTAGAAACGGTACAATCCCAAATTAGCAATTGATGGTTATCAGGCAGACAGCGAATCCGTTAAATACTACAAAAACGCATGCTGTTATGATGTTAGCTCGAATCGTATTGAAAAACCATGTTAGCTATTATTGTCTTTAATCATCTACCAGTTAACTTCACAGTTTATCTTGCCATATAGCATACATGGAAAGCATAGCAACAGGAGAACCTGAAAATAGATGTAGATTTACAAACTTCGTACACTCAATTTCGTTGCTGTCGACTTCGATGCCTCATAATTTATGTTCATATTCGAGATAATCTCGCGATTCTCCACAAAAGTGTTTAAATATACTTTTATTTTAAGTCTTGGTTTTACGACGAGCGTCTCCCAAACGCAACACTTCCAAATTAAGACCTTGTACTTTGACTACTCTAAACAGTCGTTCGAAATATGGATGGAACTTGTTCCTAATCCTACGTGGGTCAATTTTCTCATGTTTTCGCATTGAGACTACATCACGAGTGACAGGAAACGGACCTCCTGCGTCTAATCCTAGCATATGAACTGGGGCCATCGTAGCAATTCGTTGTAACGGTCCACGACGATTCGGACCAGGTTTGAACCGAGCACAAGAAACACACACGTTAATAAACGCCTCAAGGTCTTTCTTCATAGTGAACCAATACAATTTCCGCTGAACTATCGATAAAGCTCGTTTGCAACCCACATGTCCTGCGTATCGAGTCGTATGAGCTTGTTCCATCACAACTACACGGAATCCTTCCAGTAATACTAAACGAAATTCGCATGCCTCTGCACGGACACGTGTACATTTCCAACTCACGTAATACAAAATATCATTTCGAACATAATTCACCTGATAATTCGCCTGACCGTCCCGGAATACATTTCGTTGTTGTTTGGGTTAGACTTGCGATGTCCATTGACCGGGACGAAAAGACCCTTTTGATCAGGTCTGAAATGAGAAAAGCACACAGCAGAATCTTATAACTCTGGGATCGACCCAGAGACGTGGAGCAGTGACTTGAAAGAGTTAACATTTGGTTCTGCAACTACATACGCTGGGAGATTGTTCCAGTGCGGTATTACTCTGTGGCAGAAAAAATGCAAACGGATGTTAGACTTCGGTATAGTTTTATATACCAGTTTGCAAGGGTGGCCTCTGCTCGGTGCTACGCTAAAGTTGAAATACTTGTAGAAGTCCACTTTCAATTGACCGTTGATCATTTGAAACAGGAATATCAGATCATTTCTCGGTCTCCTCGTTTCAAGGGTTTGCAGCTTGAGTTGACGCAGCCGATTTTCGTAGCTGTGATCTCGGATGCTTGGGAGTAGTTTCGTTGCTTTTCGTTGGACCGCCTCCAGCAGAGCAATATCCTTCTTCAAGTACGGAGACCATATTGGGGTGCAATATTCCAATTGTGGTCGTATTAACGATGAAATAATTGTTCTCAACGATACCTTTGTGAAGTTTTTATGTGTCGACGTATTAAACCCAGTGTACGATTTGCGGTGGCAGCAATTTTGTGGCAGTGTTCATTCCATTTCAAGTCGTCGCATATAATTATACCAAGGTCCTTTACTTTGTCTACCGGTAGCAGTATTTTATTATTAAGCAAGTAGTTGCTATTGTTATCGACAAACAGGTGCATAACTTGCGATTTGTCAGCGTTGAAATTTACTCCGTTATCTTTTGACCATTTTTCCAGTTTCGAAAGATCGTTTTGCAGATCAGTCCTGTCGTTGTGGTTATCGTTTTTGTGTATTGAGTTGTAAAGTTTCTTGTCATCAGCGAATTTTAGGATGTTTCTCGATATGCCGCTATCCAAATCATCTATAAATAAGAGGAAAAGAGCTGGTCCAATCACGGAGCCTTGGACAACTCCACTTTTTACCAGTGCGCGACTGGATTGTTGCCCCTTAAGTATCACTGTCTGAGATCGATTTTGCAGAAACTTGTTAAGCCATCGCACCGTATCTTCATGAATGTTGAAGTTGGCTAGTTTAGAAATCAGGCGTTTATGGGGGACTGTATCGAATGCTGTTTGGAAATCCAAATAAATGCAATCGATGCCGTTGCCGACGTTTATAGCATTTGTTGTATAATTCAGGTACTCCAATAGCTGGCCGCAGCATGATTTTCCATTGGTGAATTCATGTTGTGAACAGTTTAGTAAGTGGTTGCTGGATACGTGACTCATAATATTCTCCACGACAAATCTCTCCATAATTTTGCAGGAGGTACAGGTGAGGCTAATAGGTCGATCGTTTGAAGTATCGCGTGCAGAGCCCTTTTTGAAGAGCGGGATCACATTTGCAGTTCTCCAGTCCAAAGGAATCTCCCCTGTTGCGTGGAGAATCCGAAAAATAGCACTCAGGGCACCGCTAATACTAGGAGCTAAATGTTTCAGTGCTTTGTTAGGTATGCAATCCGGTCCGCAAGCTTTTGCTGGATCTACATGGTCTAATTTCTTTCGTGTGACTTGTGGGGGAAAACAGATCCTGGGGATCACGGTGCAAGGCAGGCTACAGCTGGTGCTTCGGGCACGCTTTTGGAGACGAACACTGAGCTGAAGTAATTATTAAACAGTTCAGCGCATTGATGTGGATCATATGTTTGACTGCCGTCATCGCGTGTAAGGTTTATTTTAGTAGCAGGAGATTTTCGTTTCTTGTTTATGTAGGAGTAAAAGGATTTGGGGTCCGATTTAACGCGAGTCGCTAGTTTGAGTTCGAATGATCTTACAGCAGATTGGCAAGCTTTGTCGCAATGTTGTTTACTGGCCTCATACCGTTCCCATGCAGCTCTAGTGTTTGTACTACGAAATCTACGTAGATTATTCATTTTTTGTTGTAGAGCTGTCCACGCTTCTTTGTTGGCCCGTACTGGCTTTGGTGTGGTTTTGGCTCCAGTAGTTGTCTTTGTGTATGCTATAGATGTTAGTATACCATTCTTAAACAATTCCCATGCCTCGTTTATCGACGGAGCATTCTCAACTAAGCGTTCCAACTCTAGATCTATTAGTTTCGTGTTCTGTTCAGCCCAATCATTATCGGTAAGTTTATGTAGTTCATAGCGTTCTCGTGTCTGTGCTGGGCTGTGATTGTACTTCCAGGTGAGCTCAAATTTGACAATGTTGTGGTCGCACGATTTAGTTAGTGGAGGATCTTGTATTACACTAGCAATGTCGTCGGGATAGTTTGTGAATATAAGGTCTAAACAGTTGTGTTTGCGCCTAACTTCGTTGACGTTTTGATGCCATCCGGCTACACATACACTGTCCATAAATTCACGAGCTTTAGACGGCCAGGTCATGTTTTTCCACTCAATTTCAGGTCGGTTAAAGTCCCCCGCCACACACAATTTGTCGAAATGATTAACTGCGTCAGAAGTAATGAAGTCTGAGAGGCGGGAGTCCGTATCTCCGGAGCTGTTTGTCGGTTTGTAGATACAGCATATAAGGCCTTTACTGCCGCCGTAAAGTGACATCGTACACGAAGCTACTTCTATACCTTCTGTCACACATGTTGGTAGGGTGGATTGTGTGGGTCTTAATTTTTTATTCACAAAGATTGCCACTCCACTCCCGCGTTTGTTTTTTCTGTTGCTGCGAGTATTGAGGGATGCTTAGCTCAGCGTCGCCGTATAAGTCACTGCACCTTGTTATAAGTACAATATCAACATTTGTATCAAAAATATACAGTTCTAGCTCTTTAAGTTTACATATTACACTACGAGCGTTAATCAAAGCACCTGATAAGCGTCTATCTACGACGCTAATTTTGGTATAACTGTTAGTATTCGATGAATGCTGTAATGCATTACTTGTTTCTGTATTAGACGAATTTTTAGGTAACACATTACATACATTAGTAGTAACAACTGATAAAGGTAAAATGTTAACTACATCACGGTTGATCATATTGGTAGATTATACAATTAGTTTTTTGGCACGCTATTTTGTAGTGCACCTGATTTATTGACGCGGCTACCTTTCCCGGATGCCCTGAGTGCGTCACGTCGCTTCTTATCAAGGGCACGCTGCGCGGGCGTTTTATCTGCATTTACATACACGCTGTAAAACTCGTGCTCTTTGTGTAACTTGCGTAGATTATTGGCGTCTGCCACTATGGCTTTCTGTTGAAACTCACACTTTAGGCTCACTTTCAGCAATATGGGGGTTGTAGTTGTAGCATCTACTCTGCGTTTCAGTCGGGAAGAGTTTATTACCTCGCATTTGATGCTGGGATCTATCTCATCGATGATTTTGTAGACTTTTTCGTTATCATGACCCTTTCGCGCTACTGCAGACTCGTCTGATGATTCTAACAGACCTGAAACTATGATGTTGCGTTTTCGCCTATCTTGGTCTTGGAGTTCCGATAAAATATCAATTACAGAGTATTTATCATCCTTCGATTCTGGTATGGAAGCTAGCTGATGTTGCTGTGGTCCGCCACTCTCAACGGCTTTTCTCAGCTTTTCTACGCTGGAAACTAGTTCATCGTGGCGCTGTGAGAGGTTGTCGTATTTTTAGGATAGCGCACGGACAGATTTAAGATTTTCGTCTACGTGAGAGTTACAAGTTGGTCCGAGTTAGAGTTAGAGGTCTCCCGGGCCTTCTAGCGTCTCTCCAGGCTGCACGTGTCAGGACTGCTACGGGCTTCGCCCAGCATGGGAGAGTATGTGTGCTCCGACTAGAACAGGAATCATTGCCGTAGGCCCTGGTGGGTTTAGGGTTTCCCAGCCCTTTTCTCTACAAAATGCCAGGAAATGCCGAGGTAACAAGCTGAAAGCGAACGCCAAATGCTGGGGCGGTAAAGCCGGCACACCGGGATAGTGGGTGACAAACCACGAAAAAAAGTCAATCTTATCCTGTCGGGGGCACTCCGGTGATAATAATCGGATTTGGCTTCGTTGAGATGGGTGCAGAAGGGTCTGCGTTGCATCAGCCGCCTCCCTGCATTCTACACTTGGTCCGATGTCTGTTCAACAGTTGGCGGTTGGACTGGGAGCTTTATCAAGCCTTCCGAAGGGAGGGTTGGCGGCGTGGCGAACCCCATAAAACTTAGCTGTTCAATCCGATATAATGAATATACACCAATACAATAACTCAAACAATGCTACCGCGTCCGGGGCAACCGACGATACTACCGCGTCCGGGGCATCCGACGATACTACCGCGTCCGGGGCAACCGACGACACTACCGCGTCCGGGGCAACCGTCGATTTTACCTCGTCCGGGGCAACCGACGGAGCGTCCCACTTTATCAACCCAAAACGAACATCCCGATTAGGTTTTTGGAATGTCCGCACTCTGTCTGCAGTCGGCGCGACAGAACTGTTGGTGGACGAGCTGGTTAAGAAGAACATTGATCTTTGTGTCGTTTCTGAAGCCAGAATTTGCCATTCTGGCGACTACTCAATTACCTCGTCTGATGGACGTCTTTCCTATTATATCTACCATTCTGGTGGACAGAAGCATTTCAACGGTGTTGTATTTGTCATTAATAGCCGTTACAAACAAACAGTTACCAACTTCGTTCCAGTCTCTGATCGCATCGCTGTGCTTGAACTTTCCGGACTCCGTTCAACATCAGTCATCGGTGTCTACGCGCCAACAGATGTGTACAACTCTACTGATAAAGATGATTTCTACAGCAGTCTACAGCAGGTGCTTGATGCTGTACCCAAAGGAAATATGCGCATCTTGGCCGGCGATTTCAATGCGGAAACCGGTACGGAAAACACAGCATGGAAAGGGCGCCTCGGCAATTTCGGCTATGGTCGACTAAATGACAATGGTGTCAGAATGCTGGCATTTGCATCGATCAACAATATTATAGCTACAAATAGTTGGTTCCGTCAGAAGAAACATCTCCGTCCCACGTTCTACTCCAACAACGGCCACACAACTAAACAGCTCGATCATATTCTCATTGACAAGTCATTCCGATCAGCTGTTGAAAATGTGAAAGTCAGCCAACGCTCCGACGTGTTATCAGATCACAAGCTGGTAGTTGCGTCCCTTAAGCTACACCTTAAGGTAGAAAGGTCTGCTCGACGTCCCCCACCTGTGGATCTGGACGTACTGCGCTCGACGCAATCTCAGCAGGGTTTTCAGTTAGAATTGAGAAATCGCTTTGCCTCTCTTGATGATCAGACTGGCATGGAAGACACGTGGTCCACCATAAAGAAAACGCTTACTTCATGTGCAAAGCGATGGTGTCCAGTCAAGCGAAAAAGAACAACGCGATGGATTACTGACGAAACGCTAGTACTCGTAGCAGAACGGAAGACCACAAACAACCGCAGCCGCCGAAACTACCTCGGCCGGGAAATAAGACGAAAACTGCGCCAAGATAAAGAGGACTACTGGGCCAATAGTGCACATGAAATGCAGACAGCTGCTTATAGAGGCGACAGCAGAACGCTATATAGCATAATTTGGACGTCTGCGGGGATCGCAGGAACCGATCTGGTCCGAGTAATCTTATATCCCTGAACGGAGGTGTTGTCAAAACATCTTCCGCCAAACTGTCACGATGGGCAGAGCACTTCGAGATGTTGCTGAATCGTCCGGAGCCAACCACGTTGGACAGCAAAATCTTCGCTGACGATCCAGAGCCTCCGGCGACCGTTGTTAACACCGAATCGCCAACACTTCATGAAATACACAAAGCTATTTCATCACTCAAGACGAGAAAATCGCCAGGTGTCTGCGACATAGCTGCTGAGATCCTGAAGGCAGGTGGTTTGGTCATCGCAAGCCAACTCTGTAAACTCGTCAACATCATCTGGCAGGAACGGAAGGTGCCCAAGGACTTCAAGGACAGTGTTATCGTACCCTTGCATAAAAAGGGGCCTCGAAACGACTGTTCAAACTACAGGGGCATCTCTCTTCTCTCAATTGCTGGTAAAGTACTCACATCGATCATTCGACTTCGACTATGCGACATATACGAACGCCATCTCCGAGACCAGCAATGTGGCTTCCGCCGAGCTCGACGGTGTAACGACCAAGTGTTTATTCTCCCACAGCTTATCGAAAAGCGGATAAGATACGGAAAACCCACAGTCATCTGCTTTATTGACTTTGCTGTAGCCTTCGACAGTGTCCACAGAGACTCGATGTGGGGAATCCTGCTAAAATGTGGCGTCCCTGAACTATTAGTAGATATACTACGAGATATGTATACCGGGGCTACCAGTCGCGTACGTTCTTCCGACGGTCTCTCAAACGAATTCTCCGTTCGAACGGGCGTGAGACAAGGGTGTGTGCTTTCCCCATTACTCTTCAATCTTGTGCTCGACTGGATCCTCGCAAACTCAATCGATGAGCACGACGGAATCATGTTCTCACAGGACAATGTGGTGGCCGACTTGGAATATGCGGACGATATCGCGGTTATGCAGCCAGACGAATCGAGCTGCCAGGCACTGCTAAATCGCATATCCAGCAATGCTGCCTCGCTGGGTCTTGCCATAAAGCCGTCGAAAACTAAAGTCATGCATATCCATCATGTCGAACCAGCACTTTTCCTCGACGGCGCACAAATCGAAGTGGTGAAAGATTTCGTTTATCTAGGATCTACACTCGACTCTACAAAGGTAGCTGCCTCAAGCGATGTCGCTATCCGTATTGGCAAAGCAGCTGCGACATTTGGTAGACTCAAAGAAAGGCTGTGGCGCCGACCAGAAATCAGCATCAAAACCAAGATGAAAGTATACAACGGAGGCATCGTCTCAACGCTTCTGCATGGGTGCTCGTCCGGTGTCTACAACAAGAAGCACCCTGACGATTTTGAAGTCTTCCAAATGGCCTGCCTAAGAACAATATCTGGCATCAGTTTACGCGACCGTATTAGAAACGTCGACATCCGACGAATCTGTGCGAACCAGTAACCGATCGCCGAGGTCAGCCGGCGGCACCGTTTACGTTGGCTTGGCCACGCGGCACGCATGGACCCAAGTCGTCTTTGCAACCGCGTCTGGCGTTGCCCTGTTCCAAACGACTGGAAGTGCTTCCGTTCTGCACCAAAGAACACGTGGCAGAAAATGGCTTCCAATGATCTACAACATCTCAAGACGTCATACGGCACTGCAAACTGGGTGCGAAACACCCAACAAATCATCATGGACGTAGCGCAAGATCGAGTGCAGTGGAGGCGTATCATTCATCATTCGGTGTTGGTCACAGCTGATGGCGACGTCCACCGAGCTCAACGACCATAAGTGCAAAAAGTGCAAGTGAGAGTTACAAGACACACAATAGAAACGTACCACTGAATTTTCTCTGTTGAGGAAATAATGTTGTTGAGTTGTTATGTCGGTACACACTCGATGTAAATATTTCTGGCATAAGCCGCATTGCAGAAATGCATCTCCGTTATCAACATGTATCGCAGATTCACAGCCTTTGCAGATTGGTTTTGATGGCGCAGTTGATGTAGACCATTTTCGTTGAATTACCATGATTTTACAGTGTACTAATTTATTTTACGCGAATAAATCTGAATATGGAAACGATCTTTTTGTAACACAATTTGACGTTGTAAGTCTTCAGGTAATTCTGGGTCCAATTCTTGGTCTTCGAGCAAACGAACCATTCCTCTCATAAATAGGTCCCCTGGCTAGTCCAAAGTGAGGGCCGGCATTTTCTGCTGACCCCCGACAAAACGGAGGTACTCCGGGTTCCTACCCACCGGCTCAAAGGCCCCGCTGAGAAAAATTTACGTCTAAAGGCGACAAAATCAGGCAAAATAATTGCCCCCGCCAAAATCCGCCACCACCCGGCAGGTGAGCTGGGGGCCCCGGCTATATTTTCCGAAAATTGGACTGGTTAGATGCCTGTCGTATTTCGTCCGCTTCTCATGGCGGATCAATGTAAAAATAGTCAGTTAGGTGACGTTCTACTGCAGCAGCTTGGACCGAATTGTGGATCGTTCATTTCGTTATCTTCACCACTCAGTGGATTAGTACTCCGCGTAACTACACCCACAATCTTCAAGAGATTAGCTTCCCGCTTCGCTAACACTTCATTGGAATATTCTTTATACTGTTTCTGCACTACTTAGAAGTCAGCCGATTCTTTGTTTGGTGTGGACGCCAAAATCGGCGGACGTGACATGGTGTCAGCATTGTGTTGCCTACCCGGTTTGTACACCACTTCGTAATCGAATCCCTGGATTATCGTTACAAAACGCAATAAGCGTGGTGTCAACAAATCGATGAAACAAGTTTTCATTAAATTTTGTACCAGGGGAGCGTGAGCCGTCACGATTGTGGTAAAGCTACCCAACAAATGTGGCCGAAATTGCACCATAGCTCGTACTACGACCAAGCACTCTTTTTCAGTCACTGTATATCTTGTTTCAGCTTCATGAAATTTTCTACCTCCGTAATGAAATACTCGTTCTTTTCCATCATCACCACCTTTTATTAAAATAAAACCAACACCTTCATTACTAGCGTCGGTGTATAACCGAAATGGTTGCATCGGATTCGGATACGCCATAATAGGTGCTGTAATCAATGCTACCTTTAACTTATTAAAGACAGCTTGACATAGCTATGTCCAGCGAGACTCAACCGAATTAAAATTGCTAGGTCTTTTTGCTAATTCATGTGACGGAGCAGAAATGAGATTATATCCTTCAATAAATTGACGGTAATAACCAGTCAACCCTAAGAAAGAACGTACTTCCGTAACGTATTGAAATCTTCCACACTCCAGAATCTTTTGAACTTTCGCTGGATTTGGGGGAATTCCTCTTTTCGGCACCAGATGACCTAAGAACAGTACTTCCTGTCGTAAGAATTCACATTTCTTTCCATTAATTGATAAACCAGCGTTACGTAGACGATTAAAACACACGTTGTATATCCCACAGGTGTTGTTCGAATGTGGGCGAGAAAACGATGACATCATCGATATAACACTGGCAGAGTTCCAACAAATAACCTGACAACACGATTTGCATCATCCTTTGGGGCATGACAGGTGCGTTGGCCAAGCCAAGGTGCATTACCTTAATGCTTCCTGCCAAGTTGCATTACCTGATTGGCTGTGCACGCAAAAGGCGTAGGTGTACCTATGCTTCACTATGTTCTGCAATCTCGATAGAGTTACTAGATGTAATATTTGTACCATAACTTCTTCATTCCAGGCGGTTTGGATAGATTGTAAATTGTATCCTAATTTGGCTGAGTCATATTTGTAGGTGGATTGCAAGACTGAGTGCTGGTTTATTTTAGTTAACAGTAGTTTTAGTACCGCGTTGCGCAAATGCAATTTTCAAGTAGTTCTTTGAAATGTTTTTAACAAAAAATTTCCGTAACAACCCTTGAAAAGCCTAGAATTTTGATCCAAATTACCTTGAAAACCCCTGAATTTGATAGCGGCGAGGCCGCGGACACCCTGCCCAAGGTTCAGGGTCAGAGAGAAAAATAAAGGTTTTTAACTTATTTTAGTACCCTTCACGGAAGCACGATTATTTGTTTTAGTTTGCTGGACGGTTTGTTGTACGGTTGTTAGACGGTTTGTTTTAGTTAACAGTAGTTTTAGTACCGCGTTGCGCAAATGCAATTTTCAAGTAGTTCTTTGAAATGTTTTTAACAAAAAATTTCCGTAACAACCCTTGAAAAGCCTAGAATTTTGATCCAAATTACCTTGAAAACCCCTGAATTTGATAGCGGCGAGGCCGCGGACACCCTGCCCAAGGTTCAGGGTCAGAGAGAAAAATAATGGTTTTTTAACTAATTTAGTACCCTTCACGGAAGCACGATTATTTTTATCTTAACTTTAGAATTTTTTCTGATTGGTTATATTTCATAGTAAAATGATAAATGCCGATGCCTCCTTTTTTGTTTTTCGATTAGGTCTTCGGTTCATGGAGTTTGAGGTATAGCACCCTCGTGGTTCCTCGACCCAAAATTCGAAAATTTGTTCTGACGTCCTGGGCGGCTGAAAACTTTTACCTCGGGGTTTCGGCCACTGAAAACTCATTGCCGGTGTTGATTTTGCTCTGCGACCCATGGGTACGAAGGTTTGGCGGCCCCATGGTTCATCGACTCAAAATTCCTAACTTTATTCTGATGTCGTCCTGGTAGGCCGATAGCTTGTACTTGAGGTGTTTTCGTGCATGGGAAACTTATAACCGGTCTTAGTTTTGTTCTAACTTGTGCGGTATTGTGTGCTATCCACATATAGCATATCAACGTATGCTATAGAGAGCTGATTGGCTGTGCACGCAAAAGGCGTGGGTTTACCTATGCTTCAAATGTTCTGCAATCTCGATAGAGTTACTAGTTTTATTTTGCATATTTGGACAGCGATTGGATTTGATAATGGCGGCTATCGGTAATTACTGGGGATGGAAAATTGTTACCGCAGATTTGTCGTATTTGTGGCTATTAGTATTCGTGCGCTAAACTAAGATGGCACGCGCGTTATATCACGAATTGAGACTGTGAGCGGTTATCTCTATTTCGACTTATAATACAGTTCCTGACGCCCTGTACTTGTGTGGCCGCGGTTTCATACGCATCGCACTGGTTCCAATATTATACCACGACAGACATCAGTTAAAATATTTATTATAAGACAGATATTTTTTGCAAAGCTTTTCACGATAAAACACACTAATGACGCCAGATATTCCAGATGCCACTCGAGCGGACGTAGGTCACAGGCTATCAGCTGCCAAGTTTCACATCCGTACAGCAGCATGGAGCGTATGCAGACATAGACTTTTAGCATTGCTTGATTTCTGATAGCGCTTCTCTTGAATAGCGTGATTCGACTTGCTATACGCCAACTGGGCCATTGACACGATGTAAAATATCCGCGTATGATGATCCTCTACCATCAACTGTACTGCCCATCTATATGAAGGGGCATCAACCCCTTCGACTATCTTACTGGCTGGTTGAATCGAGAACTGTTTCTCCAGGTGGCAGCTTAATGTCTTTGTTTTCCCGACATTTATCTCCAAGTCTATTTTACTGCTACGTCAGCTAGTTTGTCGATGACTAACTGCAGCTCGACTTCCGTTTCCGCAAAAACTGTGAGATCACCCGCAGTATTGCGTGCATTACTGCAAGAATAGTTTATATGGGTATTTTCTGGGAGGATTTGGTTATCTAGAGCCAGTATATATTTTTCGTACCTTTTCGGATGTTTTTAAAAGATTTAGGGTCACCTAATCCAATTTCCAGAATATAGTATGTCTTCTTTTGCTCAGGTATTAAGTATAGGGCACCAAGAATTGTTTACATATATGTTTTTCTTTTCAGCATGCTGAATACGATGGTTTGGTTATCTATAGAACAAATTTTTCATGCTTTCCAGAGGTTTTCAGTGGGATTAGGGCCGATAAATCTGAATTTCAAAATATATAGTATATATGTCTTCATTTGTAGCTTTAGTTATGTATTACTTATAGGGCGTCACGAATAATCTGTGTAGGTTTTTCGGTACGCTGGATACGGTAGTTTGGTTATCTAGAGTCACAGGCGATTACACAAAATTACAATTTATAAATGAAGCCAAGGTCGGTCCGTTTCACCCTCGCATATGATGCTTTGCACACATGAATACGAGGGTGCAATCTCTTGTCATAATTAAGTTTAAGAAAGAAGCAACCATCAAATTGAGTTAGGTGGCCCAATAATAATTGAAACCAACCGGATTTTCGTCAATTCGTGCTTGACGTGACACACACACATATATATATACTTTTTGTTCGTCTGCTGGATCTATATAATTTTTCAGCGTATCGATGGATTTCACTATATTTTTATACTACACATAATAGAATGTAGTTGTGGACCTAGCTGTGTGTTGCGCTGCATCATTTTCTTACTTAATTCTCACAAACTGAGACGAAGTGGGGACTCTAAGAAACAGTTGAGCGAGGGATTGAATTGTCATATCGCAAAGATTTGTCTCCTCCCTTTTATAGACCATGTTAGTTTACTTCGATTTAAGCGGTGCTTTTATAGCTTGGGAGCTATACTGTAGTTAAATTGGAAATGATGTTCGTCACAATAATATGTAACGTGGATTCGTGTTTGCGACCAGATGCATGCCGATATAAATAGGAGTTACGTGTATCAATCAAGTATATTGTTTAACAATTCCCTATATTCTCTACAAATATTCTCCTTCATTTTAATACCGTGCTCTGCGGGAACAGGGAGCAATACCTGCATGACAAATGACGCCCATTGGGCAATATATATAGTATGTGTTAACAAAATTTTAGTTATCGGTGTGCCCATGAGCAATAACTCATGGAAAACGATGCAGGGTACTGATTTACCAGAACATTCCATGTCTTTTATTCCACCTCGCCTGAGTAATATGACTGATTCTTTAATTTGCTCGCCACGGAAGCGCAGCGTGTATAATATAATTAATTTGGATCCAGTCTCTCTTAAAATATGACGAGATCCAAAGTATTAGCCAATATTAAAACTCAAGTTCTTCGTGCCACCGTTACTACTGTACCATAAAAATTCCCCCTTATCCAGTGCTGGTTGTAATATTGCGAATCCATCACAAAAGTATGGTCAATCGTATTCCAAATATAACGCCATGGGACGAACCAAATATAGACCCGGGAGGAGACAGCCCCCACGCGCATGATACCGAGACATTGTGCGATCAAGCAACTACCATGTATAATAAAATTAATTAGTGGTTTATAAGTACTAAATACCTAGTATTCAAAGTAAAACGATTGTTCATAGATGACCTTAAGAATCAAATTGGAAGTAAGTGAACCTAGCGTACCATGCACATCACCCAATGGATTATTCTATCTTTGTTACCATTGTTGTTCCTATAATTATTTGTGCGTGTTTTGAATAACAACCTTGATGCCACCGTATTTGATACCAGTTATTGTATCTTGCTTATAAGAATATATCCTGATCCTGTGGTTTATAAGTACTAAATACCTAGTATTCAAAGTAAAACGATTGTTCATAGATGACCTTAAGAATCAAATTGGAAGTAAGTGAACCTAGCGTACCATGCACATCACCCAATGGATTATTCTATCTTTGTTACCATTGTTGTTCCTATAATTATTTGTGCGTGTTTTGAATAACAACCTTGATGCCACCGTATTTGATACCAGTTATTGTATCTTGCTTATAAGAATATATCCTGATTGTCAGTATGCTATGTCCTATTTAGCCTAATTATAGTTTAAATTGTCGTTTCGGTATGTCTTGTTACACCAAATTGCCGGTCTGCCCGGCGGCCACTCTTTAATAGCTCTTTGGAACAGCGTTCGTTTGTTTTGCCCGTTAATCCCTCCGAGTAATCTACCATTTACGTGTGCTTTGAACCTTCAGTATGCCTGAACCGGCCCAAGGATCAGTTCCAGTCAGCTTCGGCGCCCGCTCAAGTGTCTCAATCGAATCTCGAAGTTCCCATTTAGTAGTGCAAGCGCAACCGCTAGTCTTCTTAAAAATTTGTGGGTTCCGAATATCATGGTTGTATATGTTCATTTCACGACGACCTTTAGTGAATGTTTCTACCTTGTTATAGCTATTACTTGGTATAATTCTGGCTTCTCCAAATGTGGTGTGGGGTGGGGTGTGCGAGTATTTTAGCCTCCCGTCAGTTCTTGTCCCGAAGGTAAATTTTGGTCTCCCCAGGTACTTTTCTGTGCCAGTAAAAATTACCAAATTTTTGTGATGGGCTTATAAATATGCGAATTTTTTAGGTTTTGCAAAAAATTCCTCAAATTTTCGTCTGGAGGGTTAAAATTGATTGAAATTTTCTGTTTTGAGTAAGCCCAATTACAATCAGGTGCCAAGTTACAGAGTTTTGACGTTTTCTGACAGTTACAGTACTGTATCTTCCCCCAGTTCCAATAAGGGATCCTGTTTAATGAATCTCGTCCAGATAGTTTCGGCTCTCTCCAGTTCTGAACTGGAGGGATCCCCAGCTCATCCCTTCAGCAGGGAATAACCGGAACTGAAATTTACCGGAACCGGAACCAGCAACCGGAACCGTCCATTTAAACCGGATCCGGAACCGGAACCGGAACCTGGTCTTCGAAATTTATATATAATAAAAGAGATGAAGGAAGAAATGAAGGTATAGTGGATTTAAAATACGTTAAAAATAACTTTTACATTAAACTTAATGTATTGCGGTGGTATTATTGCCTTTCTGAAACTTTAAAGAGACTGAGGAAGCTAATAATATTTATTTATCGATCAAATATGTCGATTTTTGGACACCCAGAGCAAAAAATGCCTTCTACTATACACTATTGCGTATACTGCGTCAAATTGAATATGCTTACAAAGCTTGGAGCGTAGAATACACACTTTCGCTTTGTCTCCAATCGCCTTCCTTTACTACACATACGTTTGTTACATGTTCTTCTGTAGGAAACTTGAAATTATTGGTTTATAAGATTCTAGGAGAAAATAATAGATAGAAGGTAATTTTCTGATCAGTGGTCAGAGACACTGTTTAGGCTAGCGTTGGACAAACAGTGCCCGTCAGTTAGATGATAATGATGATAACTTTCTAATTAGAATGCTAGAAATGAGACACACTGTGATGCTGCTCGCGCAGTTTCAATAAATACAGTTCTTTGCCAAGAAAGCAGTTTCTAGCTGCGTTGGAGATTACGTTAGTTTACTTCAATTTAGACTGATTTACCAAGTTTACAAGCGCATTGGTTGGTTCTTGAAGCAATTAATGTTAGCCAAGCATACCCTAAGTACTTCTGCGTTAGCCATACTCTGTTACCGAGTTGGACCAGTTTAATTGAAACGTACCCGACAGACTTCTGGATGTGTAAAATAGCTGCTACAAGCATCAACGTGGCTTTGATTTGCTAACAAACTCTTGCAGGTTATTATGAAAAATTCCAACTGAAATTATGTGCACTACTTACGTTTCAAACGTCATATTGCTTAGTTAATCTTTTCTTTTGCTTGGTTGTGTTGAAGCTTGAGCATTGTATAATATATATTACATATGTTTGGATCACAGATGAAGCAAAAAACGTGGAAAATTTCAAGCAAAATTTTTAAACCGGAATTCCGGTTCCGGTATGGTTTTTGCACTTTGCCGGAACCGCAACCGGAACACGATTTTCGCCGGAACCGGAACCGGAATTCCGGTTACTTCCTGCCCTTCAGGTATAATTTTGGTAGTTTGGAGAAGCCAATAATTGCTACAAGGCTGCATCTTTTACGTTCCTTATAGGTCACCTTAGGCAAACTGTGTACGTATTAGCATATAATTATGCACATTAATGCAAGGGCTGATAAGCCGAAGTGGAATAAGGTTGGATTTTTAACATCAATAAATTTTAATTTCAAAATATAAAGAATAATGCCTAAAAAGTTTAGAAGTGTTAAAAAATTGTTGGCGAAGCCAAAAACAAGACGCGTGATGCGCTACAACAAACAACTCAAGACGGTATTACTAAATCGGTTAGTGTTGCTTCCTATCTAGTTTTTTTTATATTAATGGCTTGCAGTCGTTAAAATTGTATAACGTATTTTTCTTTTGTTATTTATACAATTTACGTATAGCAGGTTAAAACGTATTTACGAACGTCCACCGATGAATATTGAGGGGCGGGTGCTCATTTCATATCTTTAAGACTACATAATATCCTAAGGCCACATATCACCGATACTTACAGAAGCCATTGTCACTTCGGACACAATAACTCTATTTATCTTTACAGCATGGTGATTTACAAGTGGATAATACGAAACAACGTCCTGTCTACGATGATTAGTTGCAAAAATTTATTCGGGATAGAGGGGGTTCGAGCATTGCGATCTCATTATTGTGCTACGTGTGTCGATAACCATTGCGTCAAACGGCCCAAACCCATACAAGTAAATTTGATAATAATAAGGTAAAGAAGAGTAGAAATGATATAACACAGATGTATATATGACGTAGGGGCTTAGTTGTTTCGGCCTTTCTCAGGCTTCTCCAGTGTTATACTATTCGCCGTAAAGTAAATTGTTCTGCGCGCCTGGAATATTTACAGGCTTATATATGTTTGCGCTGCTACCTAATATGCGAATTTTCCAGATCGGTTCATAAAAATTTCCAAACTGGAGCATGCAGTACTAAAATTCATGAGAATTTTCTCTTATTATACTTTCATAGTTAGAGTCGTTCATTTACACGTATATGACCTTCCTGCTGGTACTTACTGTATAAACTTTTGTGTCCTAATATACGTAGAGAACTACCCTGATGAACCAGTCGAAATGACTCTAAATTACGGTAGTTTGGGGTAGCCAGAATTATGCACTGATTCGAATGGCTCCACAGATCGCAGTTATTTGCTTTCAAATGAACAGTGTAGGATGGTAATTTCACATGGCTTATACATGGCGCCTAATTGATGGTTATTTCATGTATCATGCTTTGAATATTCATATACTACCGTACCACTTTCAAAAACAAAATAACATCTATTATAGAAGCAGACACATACGGTTATTGAGGCTGAGCGAGCTGTATGTTGATTGGGTTAATAGTGGAACGGAAATGGTTAATTGAGCAACAAAATTTTTGTCTGTGTCATGCATAACATTATCACTGTATTTAAGGATTTTATCAAATTTAAAACTTTTACTGTGCTCGTAGTGGAATCTAATGTGCTCCTAGATTTGTGTTTGCTCTGTTGTAGTAATTTCCTTGTGAAATGGTCACAAAACGATGCCGGTAGGAAATTTTTTGATTTTGTATTTCGGTGCTCCAGCATTTTAGGTTGTAGCTCATTCCGAAATAGGCACCACCCAGTCGTGAGGGCAGTGGACAGATCAAGACCGTTGCAACTGTTTAGCCTGGAACAGCGAAATCACCCTCAATTCACCCATATTGTTGAATGTCCGCTAAAGATTTCTCAGTTTCTTCATGTTTGTGTTGTCTCAACTGGGCAAGCTTTTTATATTATACTGATGCTGACAGAATTACCGAATCTTAGGGCTAGTATTTTTACTGTCCGGATAAGGGTTAAACTGTTGTTTATACTATTCATTAATGATGTCGACGATCGCATGAGCTCAACTGTATATAAATATGCCGATGATATAAAACTAGCAAAACGAATTCCACGCATTACCTTGCCCATCCCAACACCAGCTGCAAAATGACCTCCTAGCGCTACAAGAATATTGTGAACAATATTTGATCCGTCCGAATGTAGCCAAATGTGTTGTGCTGCACTGCGGCGAAGGGAACCCATGTCGTGATTATTACTTGTCAGGTTCCGAACTGCATTCAGTAGATTTTGAAAAATATTTGAGAGTAGTATTCCATCGGGCTTTGAAAGTTTCAACTCACTGTGCTTTGATTGCTAACAGAGCGCACAAGGTAATCAATTTGGTTCGACGGACAATAGTAAATTGGACTAAAATCATCTGGTTACATGTCTATCGTACTTTGATACGACCTCATGTGGAATATGCTGGAAATGTGTGGGCACCACACTATCTGCGGGATATCCAAGTGATCGAAAAAGTGCAGCGCCGGGCAACGAAATTAATTCCTTTTATTCAACATTGGTCATATGAACGTCGCTTAGAGTATCTAGGCATCCAAACGCTTGAAACTAGGAGACTTCGAAGCGATTTAATTATTATCTATAAAATGACTCATCGGCTGATAGACGTTGACATAGAACATTTCTTCATTTTGTGTCAAGGAAATACGAGAGGCCACGTATATAAAATCAAGCCCCACGATACTCCCCGAATGGATGTTCGTCGGTATAACTTTACACACATGACAGTAAATTTCTGGAATGCCTTACCTTCCGATGTTGTCACTGCGAGCTCTGTGTCATCATTCAAGTGCAGGCTTCATTCATGTGGTGTTTTGCCTCAATAATCTGTTCTCATTACATTTTGCATGATCTGGCCTCGCCTGTGCGAGGCTGAAGACTTCGTCCTGAAAGGGTGCAGAAGCAAACCGATTCAAACCGACGTAATCGAATATAATCAACCGTGACTCCTTGAGCGCCTCTGTACCGGGACGATGTCAGGTACACATTCAGGTACACAAATTTCACTGGCGTCTTAAATATAAATACATACGTAGTTACAGAAGAAATCTTGGTGATGTATAGATTGTATAGGATGGATAAGCGCTCAAAGTGATCCCTCGCTCGGAATGTGAGCAATGTAGAATTTTTGTTGTAGTTCTACTACAGGGTACAAAAACTAAACAGTGGAAGTGATTGTGAGTCGCTTGGCAAATGCCAACAAAAGTATAGATTTTTCCGGTTGGTATCCAATTACTGTGTGGTCCGAGGAAAAGTGTCTCAAGATGATATTTGCAATTCCGAAGCCTGGCAGAGAAGACTTAAGAAGAGAAGAGGGCGATCGTCTACACTTTGAGCTGTCGATGCTGGAGATCAAGGACGTGACCAGCCGTCCATCTAAGAGGAGATTGCAGCAGTAAAACCAACATTGAGCTGGTAACTTAGGTCAAAACAAAGATAGCTTTCATTAACGTATATATGGCTGTCATTTGTGTTAATAAACCTGAAAATATGCTAAAGTTTCACCAAAGGTTTAGCAGGGATCAGATTTTAATAAAAGGGTATAAGATAAGTAACAGAGAAAATTAGAAATCCAGTGAGCAGGCTCTTTTCGCAGTCTCTAGGAACTGGACCAATGAGGGTCAAAACTTTATATATAAGAGGATCACTTTAATAATGTCAATGGTAAGTGGTCTTTTACGCTTGAAAGCTTATGGTATATACATTTGTACTCAAAAATTCGGAAACTTACAGATTATCTATAAATATCTTAAACCACATAGCAATTACCTTTCCTCAGAAATGATTACATTCAGACAAATTAACCTGCAACGTTGCAGTGAGACCATAGTTGAAATTAGTAAAGTTAAACAATCAGTACTGGACTGCATTCCGGTTCAGGAGCCGTATGTGTTATACTGCAGGCTATATATATATATAATATATAGCCTGTAGTAATGGAACTATGGAAATCAGAATACGATGTTTTCCGTGCCGTCGATGAACGCCGTTGTGTGGCAATTTATTTGAGAAAGAGAGTCATGGGGTTTTTATGAGTAATTTTAGTAACAGCGACTGTGTTCGCAAGATTTGCACTAAAAGTATGGCGTTGTGGGCAGCTTCTGTGTACATTCCAGGTGAAGTTGACTCACCACCAAGCGTGAATGTTAGAAATTTAGTGAAGTACTGTAATACCAACAATATAAGACTAATATGTGATGTAAATGCTCATTATATCCTATGGGGTAGTAGCAATTGTAATAAAAGAGGACTAGATCCATTGTATTTTGTAGTAAGTACAAATCTGGAGATAATGAACGTTGGTGATAAGCCAAGATAAGAGTGAGATCAGAGAGAATAGATGTTACTTTCATTGATTTAAATTGTGTTGATAAGATTGCCAATTGGCGGGCGTTAGATGACAATACACTTTCAGATCATAGAGCTAAAGAATTTGAGTATACAGAAGAGATTATTGAAGATAAGTTACATCATAACCTGAGAAAACTCAAAGCGGAATTATTTAAACGAAATCTTCGTCAAAACATTTCAAACTCACAGATAAATGGATACGAGTTTAATTCAGACGAAAATGATATGGATGAGATAACCCTGACGAGCGCAATAAACGAAGCAAAAGAGGTGTCCTGACTTCTGAGCAACAGCAGGAACAAGGGGTTAAGTTCGTGATCACCTAAACTTGACTTTCTTCGGCAGAGATCAAGAAAACTATAAGAAAACTTGCAATTAGATACAGATCAGACTAATAGATATCGGACTGTTCAACTGACTTATAAAGAAGAGATAAAGCTTGCGAAGAAGAAATCTTGGAAGTCCTTCTATGAGAAGGTGGATTATGCCAATAGAAGTTCCCGTTTGGCAAAGATATGTATGTTAAGACATAAAGTGAGGCTCAGTCAACTAAAAAAACTGATGGAACTATAACACAGGATGAGGGAGAGAGATTCTTCATTCTCATTTTCCAGATTCAACAAGAGACGAAGAGGAGACACTAGAGATGTCTAAGAATTTTAGACCGACGAAGAAAGATTTAGAATTGGTTGAAGTGTTGGTGAATGTTGAGAAACTGAGATGGACAGTCAAAAGTTTTGGTCCTTATAAAAGTCCTGGTTTGGGTTGCATTAGTCTAGTTCCTCTAAAAACTGGTTTTGAAGAAATAAGTTCAGTGTTAATGAAAATTAAGATAAGGAATCTTTAGCTACTGGGTATATACCCAAAGCATGGAAGGAGGTGTTAGTCTCATTTATACCAAAGCCAGGTAAACACAACTATCTAAAGAGCGTTAGATTGATATGTTTAACATCATTTCTGTTGAAGACAGCGGGTTTGAAGTTAGATATCTAAGAGACAAAATATGCTCCAAACTACATGACTATCAACGTGCTTATCAAAAACAGAAAACTACTGCTACGGCTCTTCATGCGTTAGTTAGTCTATTAGAGGACGCCATACAGCATGGTAAGCAAACAATTGCTGCATTTCTTGACGTAGGAGGAGCTTTTGATAGTACAGCACGTGATGTATTTATACGTGCGTTTGATAAGTTTAAAATAATACCACGGTCAGCAAGTGGCTAACCAATTTGGTTGGTATAAGATGGGCTACGGCCAAATTATGCAGTTCATCAGTAAGATTTAAGCTTGGGAGAGGCAGCCCCCAGCGAGGTGTGCTGTCATCTCTACTGTGCACGTTAGTAATGGACGACTTATTAAGAAATATAAAAATTGCTTACGTATATGTGCAAGCCTGCGCTGATGACGTGTAGACCTGCACTTATCGCGTGTAGAGGCATTATCAAAAAAACATGGGGAGCTAAATCGAAGACTGTGAGATATATTTATAACACTATAGTGCTTCCGTCAGTCTGTTATGGTGGCATAAAATGGAATTTAAGACGTAGCAATGAGGCTTGCTAAAGTCTCCAGACTCGCTTACATCATGATGGCTGGTGCTATAAAGTTAACGCCAACGCTGGGGATGGAGGTTCTGTTGAGCAGTTTTCCGATTGACCTACACGTGGCAAAAGAATATGTTTGAGGGCTACATAGAATACAATGTATAAGCTCTGATATGCGAAATGAGACATTAGTGCAACATCGCAATGTAAGTGCTATTCATCGAGAAATTCCAAGGGATTTCATCTCACCGCGGTGGAATGGACGAATTACTTGGAAGACTCTGTTTCCGAGTCGAGAGAGCTAGTCTAGAGAAACAGTTCATATTAGAAACACGGATAATGTTATTGTGTGTTAGACAGATGGATCTCTTTTTAACGCAATTGATGGGAAATCCGCTGGAGCAGGTGTTCTAGAAGGAAGGAACGGACAGCTACAGTTATTCCCTGGGTCAGAACTGTACTGTCTTTCAGGCGGAAATTTACGCAATTGAAAAGTGTGCAGATAATATTATAGGTAAAGATACCTGTATTATGACAATACGAATATTTTCAGACAGTTGCGCTGCACTCAAACACTTATAGCAGGTTAGATCCAAGTTGGTCATAGAGTGTAAGAAAAGCCTGGAAATGTTATCTAGGCAGAATGAGGTACCGCTAGCGTGGATTTCTGGACATAGTAACATTGAATATAACGAAAGAGCTGATGAATTAGCACGTAGAGGCTCTGCTAGACATCCAACAGGGCCAGAACCGATACAACCCGTTGTCAGGAAAGGAGTAACCACGACGATGATAAAGTCATGGTTACATAGTAAGTTTATTATAAGATGGAGACAACAGATAGCTTGTAAGCAAACGAAGAGTATGGTTACTATTCCAGATGGCAGACGTGGCAGATTTCTCATAGGTTTAACGAAGAATACGCTCAGGCAGTGTATTCAAGCAACTACTGGGCATAGTTGGCTGAATTACTACTTACATAAGTTAAAAAAGGTTGAAAAGAAGGTGTGAGTGATGAAACGTCTGAGCATCTTCTGCATAGCTGCTCTCTCTACACAGAGACTAGGAAGAGAATATGTGGTAATAGAGTACTTAGAATGATTGCTTAAAACACTGCTATATTAACAAACTCCGTAAGTTTATTTTAAGCACGGGTAGTTAATTCATTAGCAATTTCATTAGCTAAAACATCTAGAGTTGTCAGGTATCCAGGTTAGCTTCACTGTATTTTGTTTTTCGGTATATATATGGAGGTTTTTGCTGAAATGTGGAGGTAGCCTCGATTTAACCTGCTATGTCTTAAGAGTTTGGAGAGTGGCTTTGCTATCTGAAAATATTCAGATAGTCATGTCTAACATTTTGTCTCCCAGCAAAAACTTGACATATCCGTCTATAGCAAGTAACTCAGCCTGAAATACAGAACACAAAGCGCCTAATGGAAAACTAAATCTTCTATTATCCAGCAGTAATCCTGCATCAGAACTCGCATTTCCAAAGTGGATTGTCTTCGACTCATTAGCAAACTCCTAGTAAACCATACTAGCTACTCGCAAAGCGAGCGAAATAGGTTTAACGCCCTATAAGGCAGAACAAATAATATACAAATGTAAAGCTTTTATATCATTAATAAAAAAGATCTTTGTATCGTCTACTGTTTAGTCAACTGACTTTAGAAAATTTCGTATAAGAAAGTTAGTACGGTTTAAAGTCGAATAAAATAAGTACATTTATTTCTCATAAATATGGTAGTGTAATGGGCAGCTATATTTTTGCTAACATATGATTTCTAATTTTTACACCCTCTAAGGATTTCTAATTTTTATACCCTCTATACTTATCTGTTTATCTTGGGTTTTATGGGCTGATGGAAAGATTTAGGTTGACCCAACCCAGCAGCAAGGATAATGTCAGTAGCAGCATAGAATTTGCAGCTCACAGAGGATAAATTTCATTACAAAACGAGTTCAAAACACATGTATATCCCGAGTGTTTACTGACATATTGCCATTTTAGCGTGTTTTGTGTTTTATGGGCTCATTTTGACTCAAATCCTACATCCTAGAAGAACCGCGTAGCAAAGCATTATATTCTCTCTTATTTCGGCTTATTAGCTCTACAAATGAGCCCAAATTCACCACTGTCACGGCTAGTAAGAATTCCTCCCTTCGCTCGTTTCACTCACTACATTTAGAGTTCAATAAAATTACATGTGTCAAAATGCCAATTCCGTTTCTCGATCTTTTTTTATCACGTATGATGTAGACTAATTTCAGGAACAACAAATCATTTTCATAGTAGTTACAGGAACAACATGTCATTTTCGCGCGTGTGTTGCTCACTTTAAGCGACCCGAACTGATAGATGAATCGTTCCGCCCTGGATTCGAACGTGGCACCTTACGATGAATAGTTCATTGCTCTATCAACACAGTTCTAGGGCCATGTGAGGGACCGGAATATTGTTCGAAAATTTCCACAATTTTGTTCCAGTTGTGCTTCAAACAAGAATTTATTTGTACATATCTAAAACTAGTCTCTCCATTCACAGAAAATTTTGCCTGCGGCATAAACGGGCGAGGAGGCTAGTTCGGAATCAAAGAATGCCTAATTTTGCCAAGGGGATGAAATGTGTTATATTCCTATTAATCAAGGCACATGAAAATCTCAAAAACAATACATTCTATCATTTTAATGGAAACCCCTTATTTGGTTAATTAATAACATTGAAAACGCTGCAAGAGCATCTCTATTGAGGTTAAAAACAACTTTTATACTATTGTTTTATACGTAATTTAATCGAACTTTTAAATTAAAAAATTATTCGTTGCATTATTGCAAAATGTCCAAACCAAAGAACGCTTAGTAAGAAATTATAGGCACCTTAAGTAAGCTTTTTTAAAACTACATAATTGAATATTTGTTGATTAGTATAAAAATCTCATAATTAGTACCTAACTTACAGGCCATGGGAAATGGAATGACATTGTAAGCCTACACTGAGTGGACATTCGGTATGACATAGTGTGCGAAAAGCTGTATAATGGAAGGTATTTTGGTGGTACTGACAGATCGCGAAAACCCGAAACCACACAATATTGCAGACAAAGAAAAACAATTGTATGGAAACATGTTTCTTTTCCACGTGTGAATTTCACAAAGATAATAATATTACGGGAATACATTAAATGCAACTGTAGAATATTTTTGACGCATTTCGAAACCATATGACTTCACCCCATTTATTTTAACAAGTCATGATTATAGATAAGGTCTATTCGCACTTCGTTCAAATATTTTGATATTTCCAGTTCCGGTTTATTTCAGTACAGATTATTCACTCATTATATCGTATTTAACTTCTAGCCTTATCGGTGGCAATATAATAACTTCACTGTTGGAAGATCTGTCTCAATTAGAGGTGAGTTCAGTTCTGGGTTTAGGTGTGAATCTGATCTTACAATATATTATCCAGCAAAATTGGCAAGTGGAGTTGGACTGTGTAGCTGCTTGCTTTCAAACCTGGCCTGTCCTTAGTGGGGGCCTTTCCTAATTCCCCCATGTCCGTGAGATTTTCCCCCATGTTCGTTCTCCCTAATTCCAAAATTTTTTTTATGTCTGAAAATTTATGTTTTTGTTTGCAAATTGTTTTTAAACTTTAATTACCACTATTTATAATGCTTAAATATCGTTTCTGAGCTTGAAAATACCTAGCAAAAATGCATGAAAATATGGAAATATTTAGTACTTTTAAGCAAAATTTATCCTCCGACTTTTAATTTTACCCCGAGAATTAACATGGGGGTCCCGATGTTCCCCCTCACTTTTCTCAGGGCTGTGGACAGGCCAGCAAACAGCAGAACTTTTACGGAAGATGTGCATAGATTGGGGCCTAATATCTTTATAGCAATGCACCACAACGAACGAATAACAGGCACCTTACTGATACAACAGCTGAAAGCGATTCCACTAATTGCAGCTTCTCGGAAAATTCACCATACTCGCCCTTCCACTCGCCGAAAAAATGAGGGGATGATTTCCATGGCCCCCATGTTGATTCTCGGTGCAAATTTGGCGTGGCCGGGCGAATTTTTCTCACATTTTTGCTAGACGTTGTTATTTTCGGCACTGGTTGTATTATTCGGAGTGGTAACTTCTTTACTGAATAATCCCAAGGCTACTAACAAATCTTTCCCACTCCTCATTCTTATTTTTGTGTGTTCTGAATCAATATCAGATATGGAGGGATTTTTGGAGTGGTGGTGGGGGGGGCGAACATGAGGGATTTTGGAAAGTGAGGGATCCCCCAACACCACATATTGGAGAAGTCCGCTATATGTAGGTTTAATGAAGTCTTAGAAATAAGTTTATTTGGCCTAGTCACGCAGTAGGAATGTTTACATGGACGATTTTGCTATCGATAGATATGTTTTGCTGAAAGGAATCGAGTGATGCCCCCTCCGTTCACGGGATCCTGAGATATAAGACAACCGCCGATTTCAGATACTCTTCATTGGATTTCGCTTATTGGCATTTTTCCACCCACTACTGTTATGTCATCGCAAATGACTGATAATGTCAAGTTTGGTATCAGTCGACGCGTCCAGTGCCAGTGATGATTTGCTTTTTGTTCTTTTGCGATATTCGAAGATTGAGCGGAGTTATGACCAAAATCCGTCCAAATTATCTCAATATTGACAAAAGTGGGACTTAGAATTTTTTTTCGAGACTAAACCTTTTTGTCCTTTGAATTATTTCGTGCTTGCACTAAAGTAGTGCATACTAAACAAAATATTTTGTTTGTTATATGGATATGGTGGGCTAAATTGACGAAATACTTTTTGAAATAAAAAATGGCGAACTGCTCTGCTACTGAATATGGGCTTTCGCATTTTTTGGCGTTGATTTTGGTCATTTTTCACGATGTAATGATTTTGAGTGAATATATCACAGGAATCAGGAAAAAATTCAAAATCCGAGACGAGAAGTTTTTGTATTTGCCTGATGACGACCTTACAAATTTGATTGAGGTATTTTGAAAATTGAGGTAGGAGATACATTTCGAAAATAGTATCTTGATCAATTTCCAAATAGCACCTCTGTGGCGTTCGGTTTTGCTCCGCTAGCTCTCTGCCACGCTCTAGGTATCGCTAGGGGTACCTGAAATCCTCAAATTGCAACATTTAGTCAAATTTAGGCAAATAGACTATGTTTGTGATCCACGCTTACTAGTTGGCCCCTTTGATCTACATTTTATCCACATGCGGAATCCCTAACGGTATCTCTCGGCAGGGCTCCTACGGTTCTCCAACAACCTCCTCGGCTTAGGATACCTAAAATACCATAAACAGCTACTTATTGTCAAAATGTTTGTAGTCCTGGTCTTTGTTTAAATCTTGCCAAACGTGTTAAGTCCGTTCAAAAGTAAATTTAGTCAGTTTGATGACTTTATGGCCATGGTTTTGAGTATCTACATAACATACCTTCCTATGCCTGAAATTTGTCTAAGCGGATTGCATAAGAACCAAAAACTCGAGTTTTCATACCTGGCTCGCTCAAAATGCGATTTAGGTTCGCTAAAAAAGTTAACTTAAATAAGTTGGGCACTCTACTGATTTTGTGAACACCATATTGAGTACCTACGTAGTTTCCTGTACGTTTAATATTGGGATAATCGTGTTACCGGAAACCCACAATTAGATTTTTCGTACTTGGTTCACGGAAGGTGCTATTTAGATCCGTTAAAAAGTAAACTACCAAGACCGCCTAAGCCAAATCTACCCCTCCAGTGAATGCTTCGCACCCACCCACTACGCGCGCCGTAGGCATGCGGAAAATTTTAGCGAAAAAGGGTGAACATTGACAAACCGACGGACCTTTATCATTTAGAGTATTTAAGTAGCTTCTTATACCACTAATATTGGGTTAATCGTGTTTGAGGGGCCCAAAAGTTAAATTTTTCGTATCAGACTGGCCCATATAGCAGCTTAGGCACGTTAAGAAGCTAGCTTAGTCATATTGGGAAATCTAGTGACTTTGTGGGCACTATTTCGAATACCTATGTACCTTCATATACACCTTAAATTGGTCTAAACTGTTTGGAAGTCATTTACAAATAGCGATTTAGGCACGTTAAAAAGTGAACTTATTCAAATTGAAAAATCTAGTGACTTTGTGGACACTATTTCGAGTACCCATGTACCTTCCTATACACCTTGAATTGGGTATAAACTCTTTGAAACTAGTCTGCTACATACAGTTACAATCAAACTTGAAAACTCAAAATAGAACAAAGTTTCGGTCGATATCGATTATTTTCGTTTAAACGAATATGTATCGTTTGCGTTTAATTTAACGAATTTAGATTGCTTTAAAAATAATTTAATAAAAATGTTAGTTCGCGTTTAATTTAAAGAGTTCCGATTGCGGTAAAATAAAATAAAAATAATCTAATAAAAATGATAAATGATGAAATGAACGAATTTGGACTAGACGAAAATCGATCGATTGAGATATCGTTCGATTCCATTTGCATTCGATTTGTGCACTTCATTCTGGTTGTAGCTGTATAATTTCGTTCAATAAAAATGGAAAAATAGGTTACGAAAACTTACCCAAACAAGAATAATTGGAAAAGGAAAATCTGGCTATGCTTTTTCAGGCGCAGCAATGCGCTTTGTTAAATCACTCACTAAAATATTGAAAATAGTAGCGCAACGAACCCTTTTACAAAGTTGTTCTTTCACTCACTAAAATATCGAAAACAAGCATAGCATCGAACGCCTGTTGAAAACAGATTTTTGCTATTATGTTCTATTCTTTAGTTATTTCACTCACTATCGAAAACAAACAAAACACTGAACCCCTTACGGGATACCTAAATAAATATATTCACCCAGTTGCTAAAATAACAAATTTAAGTGTTTGTTGCTGCCCTTAATAAGTGAATTTTTGGCTAGTACAGTTACAAAATCAGGAGTATCTGCGAAATATAATTAAAATGTTATAAATACCGATGAGACATAATTAAAAGATGGTTCGTCAAACCATAACATAAGTAGCAAAACAGTTATTGGCACTGGCGTATGAAATTAAGATAGAGTTTACCATCAGTTCAACATACTGCATTACACAAGCTTTTCAAGGTAAACTAAATCTCTGGAATCCATACTTGTAAATCTCGTTAAATCGATTTATATTTCATCTTTAGTATAACATAGTCTACCTTTTTGAAGTTCAATACATAATTTTTACGTTTATATTTAGGTAAATGATATAATATTTTTCGAAGTTAAGGCGACACACTTGAAAGCTTGGACAAACTGGAGATTCACACTCTTGTCATATATGTAAGACTAATGTTTTATACACACATCGATAAATGCAGAGTTACCAAAAGTAAACCAAACGTTTTGCTTACAATCATTGCGTTCTGTAATATTTTTATATTTTCGTCAATTTAGCTATAGACTACTCATAACAATATCCTAAGTAAAATGGAGTCCAACCTACAGAAATACGTACTTTCAATAGGTTTAACCGGAATTCCGGTTCCGGAGAAAGTCGTATTTCGGATGCGGTTCCGGCAAAGGGCAAAAACCATACCGGAACCGGAATTCCGGTTTTAGAATTTTGTTTGAAAATTTTCCGCATTTTTGCTTCATCTGTGGTCCAAAAATATGTAATATATATCTGCAATGATCAAGTTCCAACACAACCAAGCGAAAGAAAAGATTAACTCAGCAATTTGCCGAGTGGAATGTAAGTAGGGCACATAATTTCAGTAGGAATTTTATATCTTAATCTGCAGGAGTTTGTTAACAAAACTAAGCCAGATTGATGCTGGTAGAAGCTATTTTACACATTCAGAAGACTGTGGCGTATGTTAGAATTAAATCGGTCCAACTCGGTAACAGAGTATGGATTACGTAGAAGTACTTAGCGTATGTTTGGCTAACATAAATTGAGCCACGCACCAGCCAGTGCGCTTGTAAACTTTGTAAATCAGTTTACATTGAAGTTAAGTAACGTTGCCTGTAACGCAGCTAGAATCTGCGGTTTTGGCAATGAATTATATTTATTGAAACTATGTGAGCAGTATCACAGTTTGTCTCGTTTATAGCATTCTGATTAGAAATTTATCATCATTGTCATCAACTGACGTGCACTGGTTGCCCAACGCTAGTCTAAGCAGTATCGCTGACCACTGATTAAAAAATTGCCTTTTATTATTTTTTCTTAGAACCGTAAAACTAATAATTTCAAGTTTCCTACAAAACAACATGAAACAAACTTATGTGTAGTAAAGGGATGCAACTGGAGACAGTGGAAGTGTTTATTCTACACTCCATGCGTTGTAAGCACATGCAGTTTGACACAATATACACAAGGGTTATAGTGGAAAGCATTTTTGCTCTGGATGGTCAAAAACCGACATATTGATCGATAAATAAACATTATTAGCTTCCTCAGTCTCTTTGCAGTTTCCGAAAAGCAATAATATATACCATCGGAATACATTAAGTTTAATGTAAAAGTAATTTTTAATGCATTTTAAATCCACTGTACCTCTATTTCTTCCTTCATCTGTTTTGCTATATATAAGTTTTGAAGACCAGGTTCTGGTCCGGCTTCCGGCTTAAATGGACGGCTCCGGCTGCTGGTTCCGATAAATTTCGGTTCCAGTTATTCCATGGTTAAATAGATATGTTGTTCACGATTCGTAAGCAGTTCTGAGGTAAAGTTAACCTTCGTAGGGTGCGTATCAGATATCTGACTATCAGTTTTGCTGCATCTTTGCCTTACTGAACAGCAGATTAATAAATATTTTTTGTGAGTTACATCTTTGTTTCGTAACAGGAATATATTTTTAATGAGTTGTTCCATTGTATGTTAACGTTACATTTTCTCATTTCTCCGAATTCATTCTAGTATATTTGAGTTCCCCGGACCATAGGGTTTGATTTGAGTCCGGGATGAGCGCACTGTGCCCTGCTAGGGTACCATAATCCCATAAAAATTGGGATAGTTTTCCTGATGAGCATGTTACCTATCGTTATGTTCTCCTCATTAAATCCGATACAAAACATACCTCTTAACCCACAAAAAAGCAACACGAACCTGCCGAAGGCCAACAAAACTCTTGATTATTCTACCGTAAGTCTAGATGGGCTCACCTAAGAGGCCGAATCCACTTTTTGCTCTGAAAATTGACTTGTCGGGTATCAAAATGCTCGGCTCTAAAAGCCGAGGCGCCTTTGATTGATTTGGAGGCGTTTGAGGGACTGGGACCCCACTTTAAACCTCTGGCCCCTGTTTGTTTGTTTTCCGACGTCTTGTTTACACAGACGTCTGCTCGATATGCATAAGTATATATGTTTATATATCAGTTTATAAGTATAATAAATACATATACTAATATTACAATTTATTTATATATATTTATTAAGTAAATAGAATAGTTAACTGATAAGTTTTATATTAAATTTATATAACTTAAGCTTTATGTCTGCCCTGGCGTGTGATGTATTTATATATATATATTTAGTATTAAAATTATAGTACATTTATGTACATAATTAAGTATTAAGTAAATATTAATAATTAAATTATATATTTAGTATTAGCTATATATTATGTATGAATATATATTGGAAAGTATCTACATTGAATAATAAAGCAATATAGGTTAATATATGAGTAGTTAGACGTTTATATATCTGTCTGGAGGAGGGCTAATAATAAAGTAATCGAGTTATATTTTATATTGGTAATTTATATTAACATATCAATAATTAAGTAAATATTAAATTAATTAATACAATAATTAAGAAACCCATGAAATGGGATTAATTCGGATCTGGGACTGGTTTTATAAGAGAAAAATTGAGCACGAGGACAATTAGGGGTTAAACTTTCTGCGAAATTGGTGCAAATCATGTCGAAAAGAGATGCTTTTGCTGACTAAGATCTTTGAGCCCGGAAGGGTTGCCAAATTTGGCGTCCTGAGACAGTTTTAATGAGCATGGCTTGGAATGTCCTTTGGATTGTAACTGCCGATGATTTTATTTAACACATGGAGACCCTATAGATCTTCCATTGAACCCGGCAAAGTCGTAACCCGTTCAAAAATTTTAACATATTTAAATCCGGGCATCGCAAAAGTCGCTCAGGTTTTTACATAAATTTACGTGGTAACATAGAGCTGGATAGGTAGAGTTTCACAATGTATTTTTGATTCAGCTTCACAGCTATGGTTTTGAGTTTCTTTTCCTTTGTACATATATTTGTTATCAGTGCAGCACGGCAGTATCGGAGTCTCTAAACTCAGATACACCGTTACTGCAAATGAAATATCAACTCTCCCAGAGTTGATATTTCTCGTTGCGAAAAGCAAGTTTTTGTAAACAAATTTTAGCAATATCTCGAGATGCGATCGTGTCTGTGGGGTTTCGACCCGACGAATCCTTCTTGATAGAACAGGTGTCTCGGCTCTCAGACATCGAAAAAATAGGCTCAGTCCAGCCTCTGTGCAAATGTTCACAGAGAAAGGCTGGCACAATTTTAAGAAGTCCGAAATTTCGGGATTGCCCCTCCATTTTCATAGGCCGCTCCGGGACGGAGTAATCGATGTAAGTGAAGTCGTAATTTAGGTCAAAATTTATAAAGAGACTTCCTTACAATTGAAATGACGGTCATAGTCCGCGATACGGCTTAGCCACGTATAGACTTAGTCCCAAATTGAGCACAACTAGGCTAAACAAAATTTACCCCTGCGCCCTAAAAATGACATGAATTTATGCATTTGTATGATACAAAATTATAAAACTACGTAGAAATGTTACTGAAAATAACCTGCATCTGCTTTGGGACGCTCCTACCACATGGTTCGTTAACTTAAGAAGGTGCCAGTACCATAGTTTCGCAGCTGTGATGAGCGACCTGATCAAAGTAATAAAATAATCCTACTTCGAGAAATAGTGTTCGCATATACAAAACACTAGGAACCTGTTAATTAGGATAGTAATTCCAATCGGGACGAGCTCGTGAAAATTGGAGAAAGCCACAGTGTGGTTCATTGCTTCGGTAGTGGCTCGCTCGCGAGCTCAACTGGAGTATGCCTCGTTTTCGAGTGAGGACTAGTTAAGAACCCAAATCGTCAAATTAAGAAATCACGCATAGAACGAACCTACAAAACAATTTATGGACGACCCGTATATAGATATTCCGCACTGGGTCGTGAATTATTGCGGCACTTAGAAGATCCTTCTTTGCGAAGTCGGATATTAAATTTGTATATAGCACGCTCGTGAACCTACGGATCCGAAGTGATCCTTAAGTTCCCTAAAATGTCTCTAGATTAAGTTGTTGAACCATTAAACTGCGTTCCCATAGGTTCGATGGAACCAGGGTTCCAGGTGAACAGGGAAATCAGTGAATTTTGGATCCAATCAGGAAAAAATTTTGTGAAATTTATTTTTTGTTTCTTGTGGCCCACACGTCGTACATGGAGCCCTTCAGGAGAGAGACAGGAGTCCGGCTGGCAGATAAACAGTGTTCTCGCAACGTTACACAGGCTGTTTAAAGACAGGCCGGCGCGTCGGTCCGATTTCCGGGAGTTCGTTATTTCCTAAAAATTTGCGGTGTGCGATGGGTAGAAAACGTTGCCATTGCGTCCCGGGCTATCTACACACTTCCTTGCATTACAAAATACGTGGCCGAGACGAATCTAAAGCCGAATATTGATTGGTTTTCTACTGTTGGATTGGCCTGCAGGGACGAACTGACGGTTGCGAAGTTGGAGTTCTTCAGATTGGTTCCGTTTGTGTTCGATGCGCTGTATACACTGATGCGATCATTGATGGAGCGCTTAGTAAAAAGCGATATGCTGTCTGTAGCGGACACCACCTCTAAATTGTTGGTCATATATTGCTTTTATGGCGGCGATCCTGTTAAGATGGCGAAGCATATTGAGATCGACTTCGGTGCTAAGCGAGCTTTGGACAGTTCGAAGGCTTCTGACGCCGCAAAACTGGCTTTTAGTGTTGGGGTTGTGAAGCTTTTTATCGTTTAGTGTCAAAGTCGATCGAGCGCTATACTGCCGCCCCAACGTAAAACGCCGCAAGTGCGGATTTGTTCATTTTTCGATTTTGATACCATTCGACGTGGAATTTTCTCCTCTTTTCAATGGTGCATACCGCTAAGCACTATCTATTATAATGAATGAAACATAAACGATTTTTATAATCGAAAAACCGACATTTGGCCGCAAAGTAGACGAAAATCTGAACATTCTCAAGGAAGACCGTCGAATCTGCATTCGTGCGGCTGTTTGATTGTTTTTCTACATGCATTAAGATGCGGCCAATTTACCTTTTGGAAATAAGTGAAAATCCGACGCATCTGTATGCACATAGAAGCAGTGAACTGCGGCTAAATGTATTGTATAAGCGTATCAAATACATGCCGCCACTATTGCGCTATACTAAAGGCGTAGTTGTTTAATTAATTATAAAATGCAAATTTATTGTAAAAATATCAAATCGAACACATGCGGCATTTCGTACTATAACAACCCCGTAAATTTTAGTTTTTGGCCATTACAAACATTTTTGTAAAAATAGCAAATCGAACACATGCGGCACTTCTCACAGTGATCTCAATATTTATTCGTGTGTTTTGGCTAATGCAAATATGTTAAAAAAAGGTAGAACACATGTGGCCATTTCCAGCGATTGAAATCTAAACTTCTTTTCGCAAGTGGATTTTTGCAAAAATCAAATAGATCACATGCGGCGTTTTACGTTAGGTCAAAAATGGAATGTAGCAAATGCTCCCTTTTGGTTTCGCAATAGTGTGGGTTGCGATTATGAGCTAAAATAAATGTCTGTCTACATGCGGCCTTTTGTCTTTTTTTAACTTGGATAGCAATTATATTTATTAAATACAATTAATATAATTATAAATAATAATATTACTTTTAATTTGTTTAGCATGTTAGCATATTTTGAAAAGCACATAAGCACATACGGCATTTTGTGTTTTTCAACTTGTTTAGCAACATTAGCATATGATTCGAAAAGATGCTAAATAAGCACATGCGGTCTTTTATATACGGAACGATATATAAAATAATGAAAGCAGAGAAGTAATGTGCACAACAAAAATTCTTCCGGTTCTCCATGACTGCGCAACCCGTCTGTTATTAGCGTAGTGTCTAGCGATGTTATTTCGGCAACTTTATATTATTGGGAAAAGCGACATTTTGAGATTCTATGCGTTATACCGCGTTGCAAAGAGTACATAGTATTTTGTGACACAACTATAATAGTTTGGCCTTGTTCTACGTTTATGCTATTATGTGTACCTGCTAGTGTTGTGCATCGGCCGGCGGGCCGCGTAAATTATTCGGCCGGTATTACAGCCGGACGGCCAGCCAGCGGACAAAATAAATTTCGCCAGCTTATAACTTGTAATTTTCGCCAGCTTGTAATTTTATATCGTTCGTGAGTGACTATATAAAATACGGTGGGCCGCCGGCCCAGCTGAAGTTCGATTTTGACAAATAAACCATTTTTAGCGATGTCTGTTAGTTAATGATGTTCTTCCTTGCATTACTTCCGTTGGTAGTTTTGAGCAGCTAAAGTATTTTCCCTATATGTTTCGGACTAAATTTGACAAAGTTTGTGGGAACACTTGCGGCTTTTTGTCCCGTATATAAAAGTCAAGAAATCGTCTTTCTCCCCAAGGTAAAAAGCCGCATTTTGTTAAGTACATCAGATGCGGCTAATTGTTAAGGTCGTTTTGCTCTGATATTCAGGAAACACAGTTGTTGAAAGTGGATTTTCCGTGAATAAAGATCTTGACTAGACTCTTCGGGAACAGACACTGGTGGCTCAACGGATTGTTCATGACGCGATTAAGGTTGCGGGGGCGCCGAAGTAATGGAGATCGGAACTAACATGATAAAGTTTTTTCATTAATGTAACAGTCGCTATAGGGAGGTTCTGGAGCGGCGAAGGGCAGACAGTGCTGCTGAACGAGAGAAAAACAGAGCTGCAAAGCGAGTTTAGAAGGAGCTGCAAGACTTGGAGATTTCTGGAATGTATATATAGTTTCGGCGTGACAGTACAATGCATTCTGCCATCGTGGAATTTTTTGAGCAACCAGGGAAAAACTATATTTCATCAGGGAAATTTTTTCCTCATAACCGTCGGGAACCCTGTAAAACAAATTAATGGATGAGACAACGCGTCTAACCCTTATTGTTTTGTTCAGTTAGGCGTTACACGTGCATGTGCATACCAAAAGTAATCGGGACTTTCAGGAAATCGCCATTTCGAAGAAAATCTCAAAAGTTGGAAAATTCTGCCCAAATCTACTATAAATTGAGAATAGGAGTTCTACACTACTCACCCTAGGTTGTCAATCGTTCACCGGTGTAACCGAAACAGCACTACACAGGATATGTGTTCAAACCACTATTGAGCCGGGTTTAAGCCGTAAGACACATGTCGATATATCTCGATAATGTTATTTGTGTTGTGTAGAGTAAAGATATGGTTACCTAACGCCAACCCACTCTCGAACCCCGCCGAAAGGATGATGGTTAGTGGACGTCAAATCCACAGTACTTTTAACTAGTTCCGTATGACGTATATATACTCAGCTTTTGCCGTCTTGGAACAAGCACCCAGTAACACTAGGTATTCTAACTCCCGATGAACTGTACTTCGGATTGAGCAGAGCTTAATAAAAGCGACCGCGAACACCGTTTGCCGTTCAAAAGTTCCCTGCATGATTGTGTGTGTACATACGTATACCTCATCGTATAATAAAGACATCCCCGGGAGCACCAAATCCTCCCAAACTATTCAAACTTTATTACCGTGAAATAAAGAATTTCTATCATTGCCTTCGATATAGTTGATGCAACTACGTATATATATGATTATAAGTGTATGCACCTAATCGCATCGAAAATTTATTCACTGTCATGTCTAGTCATTCAAATGAGTCGCACTATTTTAGGAGTCGTTTATATATATATTGCCATTCGAAGTTATTGTCATTGATTTGTTGTATATTGTACCATAACTGTGCCTTCTACTGTATTGTATGACCTCATTTGCACCATTACCATTTGATTCTATGTAGCAGTACGAGGAGCAAACTCGAATTTGCACTAACTTCCCATTTTCCTTTGCGTGTCGTTGAAGAGTACTTTTGATCTCGATATTATTCGGATTGAATTTATACGCCCGTAGCTTAGCCGAACCAGCATTTTGCACTTAGCACCGAGCGAGCATTTGTCATTGTGGCGCCTTTTGATATCTAACCGTCGTGCCACTTCACCCTACTTGTTGCCCCAGACCCGTATCGAGTAGGGTAATTGCAGTCGTCGTCGAAAGACTTACAGCGATTAGCAAGAAAAATTTGATCTGACCCCAATGACTGTGATCATTCGATTAAGAGAGCTTGGATTCTGATATTGAATTCCGGACCCGAAGTGTAGTTATAACGTACGCAAAACCTACGACATGGATTAATCACTATGATATTACTTTATTCAGTGTCATATTACCTAAACATTCACCCGAACTGTATATGTGTGCGCGATTTGCTTGTCAATAAATAATAGTTAAAAAACCAAGTTGTCACCGTGTTTTTGATGCCTTAGGTTGCAATACATATCGAAAGTGGTTTGAAATAGTCGCCCCAGATCGACGACCTGCGTTCAGTCTTGACGTCAAAAGCTCACAAACTTTAGTGTGGTTCGCCGCCACCAATAAACCGGTACGACTCGTGCGACGCGCGTATTCCTTCCGTCAATCCCCGCTGATTTGTCGATATAAGGTTAGAAGTGACCATATCGACCGTCCGCCCGTCAAGACTGAATCGGCCTGTTACGATCCGACGTAAAACGTCTAGGGATAGTCGGACCCTCGTGGGGGATACTGGCCGAATAACCGATCATCGCCTTGACACCTCCAGGTGGAACGGTGATAGGGAATAGTGGTATTGTCTCTTTGGCCTGTGAGCAGTTGGCGGAGCCAACCTCCACAGAGTCCTCAAAGCTAATACCACCTGGACTACGTGTGCACCCGTTCGGCAAGATTAGAAGCGATCCTACTGCTTGCTAAGCTCCATAGCTTCTTGGAACCCACCCAGAGAAAGGAAATAAGACCATTAGATCCGCCCTTGAGGTTACGTTTGCCGGGGTCGTGTGGGCACTTCGTTGGAATTGAGCAATACAGCAGTGTCACGTCATCAATTGCAATATTATCGAAATATATGTGTTTATGTTTTTATGTGGAAGTCACCTTACAGAAGTTTCAAATATTTTAAATGTACTTAAGTTGCATAATTTGCTCTAATGTAGACCAATTTACAAAATATACAAGTTCACTGGCTGAAGCATGACGTGATTTATGTTAGCAAAGATTACACTTTCTAAACTTCAAAGACTTAAAAAGTACTTCTAAACAATCCATACTCTTATGCATATCAAGTTGACCTGTTTCAGTTCGAACATTCACCTTAGATCTCTGGATGGGTAAAACAGCTGTTACAAGCATCTACCTGGCTTTGTTTTTGTTAATAAACTGCATGGTTAAGATAAACTAGAGACTTGTCTCATGGCCAAGAAAGTGAATTATGAGTATATAACCAAAAAAGTTACAATTACTAATACTACGGTTTATTAACATTAAGGTCCTAAAAAGTAACCATGAATTAAGTTACAAATCACAATTACATTCAGGCGCACAACAAATATCAAATGTATAGCATTGCAGCGTCTTAAGTTCAATTCTTATGTACTTCTATTAGTCTCTTCTTATATATATATTATATTGACCCAAACATACTATGCAGGCGACTCAAACCACATATTGAGCGGAGCGAAACGAAGCGTTTTTATTTTCTGTCTGGGATTAAAAAGGTCGATGTCCGTCCGTTCGTTCGTTCGTTCGGTCCGACGGATCTCAAGAACCACTGAACCGATTTTAAAAAACTTTTTTGTTTGAAAGCCTATCATGTCAGAGTGTGCACCTGATATTTGGGATTAAAAAATTTTGAGTGGTTAATTAGTAATTAGCTAATTAGTTAAGCTTATGCAGCTAAAATAGAGAATTTTGCAGTATTTGTGTTATTTATTGAAATAGAATCGTTTCGATCAAATCGTTATAGGGTTTTTTGGGTCGAAGAATTCGAATATAATGTTTTTACCAATGATAAAGCCCTATGCCCTATGCAATGTAGTTATTTGAAGAACATAAAATTGAGTACATTCGTAATGCCACAGCCCAAGCTCCGCTCACAAATGTAGTTCCACTACCGACTAGTAGCTATATAGATCTTTGTTCTCTGAGCAAAATGAGCCCAACCGCGGCTGAATCGCTCTAGTCGTTGAGGATATATAGCCAATTGGCATTTTTGGGATTCCAAGGGCCAGTTACAACCCATCTTAACCCAATTATGCTCGACAGATGAGGTCATTAGCGACGCAGCGTATATAGCTATTTAGAGATTTGCTTTCTGAACAAAACGAGCCGAATCGTTCCAGCGGAGATATGGCCAATTTGGTGTATCGGGGGTCTCAAGGATTCACTTGAAACCCCACTTTGACCCAAGTCTGCAGCGCAGGCTACCTTGATAGATGTTGTTGCCTATAGCTTTATAGAGCTAAACTTTCTGAATAAAATGATCCCAAATGCGACCACATCATACTAGTGGTTGTTGAGGTATGACTAATAACGTTTGGTGGGATCCCGGGGGACCGTACTTGGGCCCTTTCGGACCTCTTTTTGAGGGGGAAGGAGCTGCAATCAGTTTTTGCGTCTAACTAAAGGGCAGAAATAGAGATTTCAAGCTTTCGTAATATTTCGCAATATTACGATTTCGCAACGAGATTTTGCAATATGAGCTATTGTACGACCTGATCTGCCTATAAGAAGAAGTAAAGTTATGCGTGTCACACGAAAAACCCACAGACGCTGCCAAATTTAACACTCCTGACTAGTGAAAATTCTTCACTTCGGTCGTTGCACTCACTCACTCAGAATTTAAAAATCCCTATTGGAACTATGTGTCCTAAATTACGCTTCACATGGCGATATGCGTAGTTAATATATTGTTTTGTTTCTTTGTGCTAAAGCTTTGTCTATGAGTATATAACAACAGTAACGCCCAGAAATAAACGCAAATTTTTCGCGGCGAACGTGAATAGCAATTTAACACCTGTTAACTTTTCGCGAAATATCTCTTTTTCTGGGCGTGACTGTATGCTTGAACCACAGAGAGGCAAAAATGTGGAAAATTTTAAACAAAGCTTTTGAACCGGAATTCAGGCTCCGGTATGGATTTTGCCTTTTGCCGAAACCGCAACCGCAACATGACTTTTGCCTGAACTAGAATTCCGGTTACTCGCTGTTAAGTAGCTATACCCGCTTGTGCATGTAGGGACATTAGTGTGCGTTTTTAAATAGTAGATATTGCTCTACAAAATGAGATCAATAACACCCGTATAGTTCCCGTATAGTATAGTATTGCAGAGATTGCCGTTTTGCTGAATTTCGGGTCTCATGGGTACATTCAAAAATCCTTGTTGACCCAACATTGCAGCGAAAATAATCAAAATAGCAGCAAAAATATTGATTTTTCAATTTTTCAAGTGAGCTGTCGAACGAATAAGCTACAACCCTGTTAAAGTTTCATTATGCGTGTCACCCTAAAAATCCAGTAACGGACATTGTTATCTTTCACCACTACTCCAGCTAGTAAGAATTCTTTGCTCGCTCGATTCACTCATTGCACTCAGAATTCAATAAACGGGGAAAATCGGTGTTCTGCGGTCAAAGATTCGTTCATGTAGTATTATTTCGCTCTTATGTATATTTCAGGGAGTAACCGGAATTCCGGTTCCGGCGAAAATCGTGTTCCGATTGCGGTTCCGGCAAAGGGCAAAATCTATACCGTAACCGGAATTCGGGTTAAAAATTTTGTTTGAAATTTTCCACATTTTGCTTCATCTCTGATCCAAACATATGTAATATATATTATTATACAATGATCAAGCTCCAATACAACCAAGCAAAAGAAAAGATTAATTAAGCAGTTTACGTGTGAAACATAAGTAGGGCACATAATTTCAGTAAAATTTTTTTCATAATAGTCTGCAAGAGTTTGTTAACGAATCAAAGCCAGGTCGATGCTTATAGCAGCTATTTTACACATTCAGAAGTCTCCGGGGTACGTTCGAACTAAACCGGCCCAACTGGTAACAGACTATGGCTTAAGTAGAAGTACTTAGCGTATGCTTGGCTAACATAAATATTGCGTCAAGCACCAGCCAGCGCGTTTGTAAACTTTGTAAATCAGACTAAATTGAAGTAAAGTAACGTTATCTGCAACGCAGCCAGAAACTGCTCTCTTTCAATAAACTGTATTTATTGAAACTATGGGAGGAGCATCACAGTTTGCCTCATTTATAGCATTCTGATTAGAAAGTTATCATCATTATCATGTAACTGACGGGCACTGTTTGTGCAACGCTAGTCTAAACAGTGTCTCTTACCACTGATCAAAAAATTACTTTGTATCTATTAATCATATAAACCAATAATTTCAAGTTTCCTTCAGAACAATATGTAACAAACATAGTATAGTAAAGGAGGCGAAAGAGCGAAAGGTATGTAGCTTCCTCAGTCTCTTTAAAGTTTCAGAAAGGCAATAATGCCATCTAAATGCAATAAGTTTAATGTAAAAGTTATTTTTAATGCATTTTAAATCCACTATACCTTAATTTCTTCCATGACCTGTTTTACTATATATAAATTTCGAAATCCGGTTGCGGTTATTCCCTGGTATATTTGTAGTTGTGCAATGATGCTGCTGACAAAGCAATGACTTGGAATTAAAACAATGCTTGATTTTATTTTTGCAATATAGGGAAAAATCAATCATAATTTTACATTAAATTGGTTCATAATTTATCATTACTTATTATAGCGAAAACCAAAGGCATAGTTTTGATCTAATTCTGCTCTTAATTTGTATATACCAGCAGGTTTCATTATTTTAAAATGCTATTGAAAGATGGATCATTTCAGTTTTTGTATATTTTGAAAATTTTCTTTTTTTCTGTCTACTAATGCCTGTGTGTTTAATGTGGCTCTTGGTGCAGATTAAATAGTTTTCAGCGAACCAGCTACTCTTAAATTCAGAACTGGCTCGTATTGAGCCACAGCGTATTTACACGGGTGAAAATTCAAATAATTGTAGTTTTAAAGCTGTTAGCATAGTTGCGTTAAAAACAGTGTTGTCGCGCGATTACACATCATTTCATTGTCCGTTGCATGCGTAAACCTCGATTTTTATGTTAATACATGCGAAAAACTTTTTTTCAAAAATACAAACTTGCTGAACATCAATGTTCTTAGTTTTATCTGGATGTGCTCTGTTATTGTGCAGGCGTAAATAATATGGCTGCCTACATGGTTATTCTACGGCCGGTTATGGTTTGTGTTAGCGAAATTTTCCACCACAGAAACAGCGAGTGGTTCCGTAGCGATAGCAGGTACCGGCATATTAGACAGTGTTTGAAAAAACCAAGTATTACTAAAGGCGCGAGACTGTTGCAAGACGTCGACTAAAGAATGTTTTGGGCATGTCAGTAATTTTACTCACCAAATATGTTATTGATGATTTTCATCTATTAACACAGTCTGGAAGCAAATGTGCCTTTAAGTTTTTTAATAAAACTTAAAATTTGGGTTTTTGTTTTCGCTAGTGGTTGTCTACTAATGTTGGGTTTTTGTCCCAATGTCGTCTTAGACTGTCATTCATACCATTCAACATGAAGTTATGTAAGGAGATCTAAGACATGTTAATACTCTCTTCCTAGCAAGGTAAATATATGGGTTTTTACACGTAATTATTAGTATACGCAATATTGATAATAAAATGACCTAGCATACGGGCGCTGATGTACCCAATTTCATTTGCATGTAAACGGAGAGGGATAAATTATGCCGAACGTATATGCATAATTTCGTCTGGATACGGACCGGCGCAATTTCGTACGTCTGCGTCTGTTTTCTGCGCGCGTTTGTTCGTATCTGTATTTATGTAATAATAAATATTGCTTTATATTTTAGAGCGACCAAGGAATCCGTGGACTTGTTGAGATGGAAAACGATCGCTTGAAGAAATGTGATGTGTACCCGCGTTTTACTGATTATAAAGTTCCGTATATATTTCTGCGACTCGTCCTGTTATCTTCCCACTTCAGTGTGCTACGGTATTTGGTTCAAATTTTTGGCAATGTAATAAACACTATGAAGCTTATTACATATAAAAATATAAAACAAACTATTTTAGCGATGTTGTGTGATATACAAGTAATGGTCGTTGCTCGCAATACGTAAATGTAAGTGCCTGAAATAACTGTCACCTTCCGAGTGAGCGAACATTAAGTTACCATCAGCCATTATTCACATTTGTCTAAGAGGAAGTTTTTCAATTTTAATATTTTGCGCCAAAAATGACTGCACTCTGTAACAGTAAGTAACCGGAATTAAAACTTTTTGTCGTGAGCTGGAACCTGGTCTTATCTATAAGGTAAAATGACAGGATGTATTAATGTGCATGTTGTTGGTTGATTTTAACGATGGACATGTAGGGTGATTTAACCGGTTCCATTTGCATGATGGTTTCGTTTTAAAAGTACTTTGGGTACGTTGTTACTCTTCAGATGCTATAAAGGGCTATAAATGCTGAAATTCGCTAACGAAATTGCTAAATTCTATCGTTTTAAAAATTAGTATATGTTTCAGGCTATATTGAATCTATAGATTTTTGGGATAGTTTGCTGCACTGAATGTAATTGTATTACTGCTCAAAGCCGAAATTTATGTATTTCGAATGTTTCCATCTGCTGTTATTTTGTTAGTTAATGGGGTAGGAAGAACAATTCCTACATGATTAAATAACTATGGATTTGTCTCATGACCAAGAAAGTGAATTCTGAGTGTATATACAAGTTAGGCAAATACTTAATTTCGTTAAAGCCGAAGGTCCAAAACCAAACTCAAATAGTAAAGCACCACATATAACTATATATATAGCTTTGTTCTTTCAACGAAATGAGCCCAAGCGCGGCTGAATCGCTCTAGTCGTTGAGGAGATATGATCAATTTGGCGGTTTTGGGGTCTTAAGGGCTCATGTATAAGCCATCTTTACCCAACCCTGCTGGAACGGTGCAGTCAATAACAAGGCAGCGTATAAAGTTATATATAAGTGTGCTTTTTGAACAAAATGAGCCCAATCTTAGCTGAATCGCCCCAGTGGGTGAGGTTATTTGGACAATTTGGTGTTTTCAGAGTCCCATTGGCCGATGGCCATTTTAACCTAACCCTGTTCGACAGATGAGGTCAATAGCAAGGCAGTATATATATTTATATAGAGCTTTGTTTTCTGAACAAAATGAGTCCAACTTTAGCCGAATCGCTCCAGTGGTTGACTTGATATGGCCAGTTGGGTGTTTTCGGGGTCCCAAGGGTACATTTACAACCCACCTTAACCCAACCCTGCTTGACAGGTCAGGTCAATAGCAACGTAGCGTATATAGCTATTTAGAGCTTTGCTTTGTGAACAAAATGAGCCTAATCTTAACGGCATCGGTCTAGTGGTTGAGGAGATTTGAGCAATTTGGTGTTTTCGGGGTCCCAAAGGTCCTTTCTAAAATCCATTTTCACCCAACCCTGCTCGGCAGGTGAGGTCAATAGCAACGCAGCGTATATAGCTATTTAGAGCTTTGCTTTCTGAACAAAATGAGCCCAATCTTAGCCGAATCAGTCCAGCGGCTAAGCAGATATTACCAATTTGGTGTTTTCGGGGGTCCCAAGGGTCCAATTCTAAAACCCATTTTGACCCAAGCCTGGGGCGTAGGTGACCTCGGCATCAACAACAACTACATAGCTTTATAGAGCTAAATTTTCTGAACAAAATGACCCCCTTTTGAGGGCAAGGAGTTGAAATCGGGTTTTGCGTCTAACTAAAGGGCACAAATAGAGATTTCAAGCTTTGCAATGCGGTATCGCGCGACCAGGTCTGCCCATCACAAGTTGAGTTATGCATATCACCCGAAAAAAACGCCCCAAATTTCACACTGCTCGCTAGTAAGAATTCTTCGCTTCGCTCGTTTCACTCACTCACTCAGAATTCAAAAATCCAGCTGACTGTAACTGTATATTGTCAACCTGCGCCGCGAACCTAAAAAGTGATCGATTTTGAAAATTTTCAGCCCATTGGGTTACCATTCATCAGGCTGCGAAAAAATCTGTGTAATGATGTCACGTGTAGAGTAGAATTAACTGAAGACACATTTAGCTGTTGTCACATAATTTGGCATTGTTCGAACAAAAAGGCCTATTTTCCATGACGTATGCGACATTGGTTCACGTTGTTCCTTCTCGAGCATATGAAAATTAACTGATAAAGACACAATAAATTGGAAGCAGTTGTTTGTTGCAGGATACCCTGCGGGTACCGTTGGGCAATAGCACAGCTAATAAATCCTGGCATAAGAAGTATTTCAAAAATCATAAACATGCAAAAATATGTCGTTGAGTAGCATTATCACTCTATGCCTTATAAACTATCAGAGTTGGAGAAAAAACTACCAGAGTGAACACAGACAAAAAATATTTTGGTTTTATGTTATACAAAATGGCAATATTCAAAATTGGTGACACTGGAATTTCTATTCCGGCAAACAGCCGGAAACTCTTACCAGTAACTGGAACGAACCCGAACCGGAATTCCGATTACTCCCTGCTGCTTTCTTGTAATAAATTTGTTATATTATCGTGTGGCTACTATCATAATTTTGCAGTATTTCGACTAGTCGGTAGTGGAACTACATTTGTAAGCGGAGCTTGGGCTGTGGCATTACGAATGTACTCAATTTTATGTTCTTCAAAAAACTACATTGCATAGGGCATTATCGTTGGTAAAATATTATATTAGAATTCTTCGACCAAAAAATACCTTTAAAGGTTTGATTGAAACGATTCTATTTCAATAAATAACACAAATATTGCAAAATTCTCTATTTTAGCTGCATAAGCTTAACTAATTAGCTAATTACTAATTAACCACTCAAAATTTTTTAATCCCAAAAATCAGGTGCACACTCTGACATGATAGGCTTTCAAACAAAAAAATTTAAAATCGGTTCAGTGGTTCTTGAGATTCATGAAAGACGAACGGACATCGACTTTTTTGCTCCCAGACAGAAAATAAAAAGGCTTCGCCTCGCTCCGCTCAATCACCCGGAGCTTTGTAAGCTGGCCCAATAACTTCCTAAATAATTGTTTCTTATGTATTTAGAATTAAATGTCTTATTGTGATAAAATGGACGTTCTGTAGAACCTAGATTTACTTTGTTCAGTTAAACGTGTATGGTGTGATAACCTACTGTGATAAAGCATGGCTTACATACATACAAGCATAGGTGTTCAAATCCCGTTTGATCACGGGGAGTAGACGGTTCCAACAGGGGAAGTCTACTGGGGTTAACTTTTTGAAATTTTTTGAAACTCATAATATTCCCAGGTTTTGATTTTGAAGCTCATAATATTCCCCAGATTTTTGCTAAAATTTTTTACAAACCTGTCAGTTTTTGTTAATTGGCAAAATGCGTTTTATTGCAGTACTTCAATGATAGAACGCATAATATTTCATGTCCTTATATAGTTTTCAAAATAGTAACATTAAAATACATGCAGTGAATCGTTAATGCATTTGCCAACATGTTAGTATTACCTTTCAAGCTCAGCGGTTGCTGCTATGCTGGAATTGTCAAAGGTAATGTACTTTTTCAACGATCGACGTTTGAGCAAGCCGTGAGCGATTGCTTTATTTTGCATCGTACGAGTCTTATTTAGATTATTAACAGAGTCTTATTTGGATGAGACTTTATTATCCGTATCCTGATACGTTATAAACTAGCACAAATCATAGTTTTTAGTATTTCTCTGTGTTTTTGTTTGGTTTTCAGAAATTTCCTTCTTAGCTACACGTTTTCTCAAGCTTTCAAACAGTATTTACCCCGTGATGGGTGTCGCACTGTGCGAGATTTTGTGCTTTCGAGAATTCGTCCTCAAGCGACTTCAGTGATGTGGCAAGCTGGCAGTAAATATGCTATTGATAATGCTTGGCGTCAAAAGGTAATTCATGCATTGTATTATCATGTTTTAAGGTTTTGTCTTTACAATATTATTTGTAATTTATTATCGACAAAAGTATATAACGGCACCTAGTTGAAAGTTGGGTTCAGGCTGTTTATGTCCTCATTGAATGTGGTTGGGCACTGTTGTACACTGTGTACACGATCACTTGCATAATGTCCGTATCAAATACTAAATCCTTCACACGGACCGTTGGGTTTCTGTAATTTTTGGGTCATATGTTCGACGTGAAGCTTGTTTTAAGCATATTATATTCTATGCTTCTATAATTCAGCTTGTTACTATTTGTGGCCTACATAGTCTCAACCTTATAAATAAATTTATCGTTTGTCAGTATTATTTCCATTAATACAATAAACGGCATAGCAAGGAACTTGAATCGCCTTTTCTTAGTTTTAAGTTAAGTCCATAATGATTTTGTATGTTAGAAGCATCGTTTATTTGCTTGGAGCAAAACGACTCGAAATGTAAAAAACCCAATGCCTGCGGAAGTTGAACACGTACTCTCTGGACTTGTAGGACGGAAGAGCGCTAGACCATTCGGCAACGCTTTAACAAACATGTCCTGCATTACGGGTCATTTGAACTGTGTTTCGAGTTTACAAAAGAGGTTTTCAACGTTCAAGATACTCTATTCTTAATAATTTAGAGCGAATAAAAAGTAATTAATAGTAATAAACCGGACTAACTTGGCAGAAATGATACATGGAACCTAGCTACTCGAGTTTCGTGGTTTTAATGCGAACAAAACCCATACACTTTTGGAAAGACGATTGGATCACCCTTTATATTCTAGCCCATGCATTTTTCTAATTTGCTCAACCAATGAAAAAATAGTAAACATTGGCGCAGTAGTTGTTTAGTTTAAAGATTACGCAGCAGCAGAGAAACAATTAGCTGTGGCTATTGCCTATGGTAAACACACGTTGTAATTAACAGAATCTGAATTTATGCTTCAAATAATTATTGACAAAACCGTTTTTCTTTGAAAAATTTCAGATGTCCGATTAAGGTAGTGATTACTTGGTTTCGTTTGTGTTTAAGACACTGTATTTTGGAGTTTTACAAACCTTGGTTCTTGTAGACTCGTTTCGCATGTTAGCAACAAGTAGAATTCAAATTTTGTCAGGTTCACATTCATTTCGATTTCTTTTGAGTTTTCGTGTATTACATACATTACTATTGGTCTGGTTTTTCAGGAGCGTGAAGCATTGGGAGCGAACACCGCATCCTCACTCACTTCCAATATTATTGGGTTTGACACTGATTCACTGGTTTCATGTACATCCTCAGCATCTAACGTAAATTCGAGCTTGCCATCAGTGCCAGCGAATCGACTACTTCGTCTCGTTGAAATTCTACACGAACATTTTGGGTTTTTCGATTGTGATCGGTATTACGATTTGTTTGTTTGGCTGCTTGGCAACGGACAGTTAACGGACGCAGATGTAGTTAAGGCAAGTTTATTCTGTTTCGTCGAGCTTTCGGACGTTTTGGAATCGTCGCTTGGTCGGAGTTTAAACTCTTTGATTATTCTATCAACTCAGGCGCCGACGCAATAACGTGGTAACAGGAAAACTTGCCGCCGATATAAGTCACTGTTGAATACACAGTTGGATGAACAGAATTGTCTCTAATTCTTGATGTCTCTAACAGAAATGTCGCTGTTTCTGGAATAATAAAATAAAATAATTATTGTTGCGTCCATGAATTGCAGTAAAGTGTTGTAATGTCAAAGTATGACTGCATAAGGTGTGCACAGTGGAACCATTATGTATCGCTCTCGAATATGCACCGGCTGTGGAGACGTCAGTGCAATTATTGGGAGCTCATCGTGTGGGATATTATGACGAAATAACAGTGGTTCTTGGTTTCAAAAGCTGCAAGATGCTTAAATTTGACTTTATTATGCCATTTGATGTAATGCGAATTGTCCGACTGTAGGAGAGTAATGGGCACTTTGATCTCGAGATTGCTAATCTAATATTTGTTTCTACGTTAGAAATTAAGCGCTGGCAGATAGCTATTTGTTATAAACTCCAACGAAAATGTTCAACTACAAACTTGAACATTACATCGTTCCGTTTGTTTAAGTTGTGGGACCCAAAACAATAAAAAATTGTCTTCGATTTTGACTAAGATAAATGACCATATGTATTGTTGGCGATGACTCTGAATCTGCACTTAATTATATTTATTCTTTCTCGCGTCATTCACGGGATCATAACAGAACGCCAACTCCATGGACACGTGCACGTAGTTAGTATCATTTTTATACACATTTCTCATATCTTAGTCTGTTAATAGGCTTTAGGTTTATGTTTGATTTACATTTTCTACCTTCATACTTTTTATAATTGCCGATTTCCAGTTATACTCACTCAAATTTTGGTATCGCACTTGCTTTTTTCCCGTAAAATATAACGAGCTATAAATATCAAGTTTACATTGTTTAGATTTTAAGTGATACTGTTGCTACGAAAACAAACTTTGAATGGGTAGATGTTAGGGAACAACCAATTGCAGATTCTGTGTCCTTGCCAAACATGACACCTTGTCTATTTTAGTCAAAATTCAAGGCAAGTAGATATCGTTTTGGGTGCCGAATATTTTACTTTAAGCCTACCTTTCTATATACCTGTGAAAGATGGCCTATTAAAGACAATATAACAAGTAAATTTTGACAGATTTGGAAACGCAGTCAGATTATTGCTCATTTTTATCTCGCATAAGTCAGTGTTATTGGGATTAAATAAAAAGCAATGCATAACATGTTATAAAGGTACGTGCACTTTTCATTCAAAGTTCAAGTTAGATCAATGCAACGACACTTATGCCACAATATTCGCATATTGACATTTAATATAACAGTATTTACACTGACGGCGCTGTGGGTTTTATAAAAATATGGTTTAATGAGATTGTAAACGACTATATGCACTTAATAGTATTAAATTGTTAATTGACGTAAATTTAAACAATTTAAGGTGCAAAAATATAACTTATTTATAGACTATATACATGATGAAGATGTTGGGCCCAAATTTAAAGCCAATGGCAGTATGACACGAAACCGCACAGGAGTTTTCGAAATTTTGACGATATGGGCAAAATGTCGTGTTGCAGCTGCATTAGATCGACGTGACGCACTTCCACAAACGTAATGCCCATACTACCCCGGCTATCGTGACTTCTAGGCTGGACCTATTGGGTTCAGACTCTTAAATTTTCGTTTTACTCGGGTCAGGCCCAAGAAATTACGGAGCTTAGCAAGCCGCAGGTGCGCCTCACAGGATGTGTTCTGATCCTGTCGGACGGGTTGCGCACGTAGCCTAAGAGGTACTACCTTTGAGGTCACCAGGGAGGTCGGCCCCGTCACATGCTCACAGGCCAAAGAGACCATACCGCTATTCCCTATCCACGTTTAACCCGGGAAGTGTATTGAGACGGTATTTGGTTTAGATTAATTTTCCTACCTTCCTAAACGATTATTTTATTTAGCCAGTGGCCCCCACTAGGGTTCGACAAATCCCTAGACATTTAACGTCGGATTCGCGCGTGTAATTACCTATTCTGGGTGCTCAGCGTGCATTTTAATTTTGCGGTAACTTTTCCTAATTAGTCGCACGAGTCATACTTACACAGTAATATGTTTAACACAATTATTTGTAATCGGCGAGTCACGCTAAGGTTTGCTTCTTCAATGCGCGTGTCAAAATTGAACGTGGGTCGTCGATTGGGATGACGGATTTCAAACCCCTTTGAATGAATATCTATCGCTACTAAATGTCAGCAAAACACTTGAACACATTGGGTTTGATTGAGCATTTATTGATGAGTCAAAATTTGGCTATGGACAAAAACATATTGTACGGGCGAATACAACAGGTACAATGTCACTAATATGGTACGCTATTAGGAGAATGAGCAGAGTGATTAACGGGTAAGTTACGGAGTCATCACCTTTTTCACGGAACTCTCACAGCTGATTCAAATTACGGCACGTACTGCTAAGCCTTTTCTAATGGCAGCTGCGCTTACCTTACTTATTAAAAATGGGCCAGGTTGAAAGCAAATACCGGTAAGTAATACGGAGCGTAAAACGGTTAGTTATCGATAAAGAGGCCCCCATTGAACTAACTACTCGCTCGGCAATACGATTGCTACTAGAGGTACTCCGACAAAACAGCAGGTTCAGGTAAGCGAAAGGCGATAATGTAGCAGGTATGTTCAAATGAGGCATACGGGACAAAGCGTACAGTGGGAAATTTGCGGGACTCAAGCTTTCTCGTCCGAATCACGAGACTATGATACCTGATAAGTAAGCATTTGTAAATGTAGTAAGGTAGCGATCGGATTAACATACGGCAAAGTATTATAACAAACGACAAATGGTATATATTCACAAAACAGTAAGTTTGGGGAGGTAATCATTGGTACGACTCATGAATTTTCCTATGATGCGACATTGGTACTACAACATTTTTCTTCCTACTCGGATACATACATACGTACGGTAACCATAAATATATGATGAAAGTTTCAGCAGGTTGCATACACCTAACTGGTAAATTTAGGTTCTAATTCCCTATAAAATCATTCCTCTAACGTGGTAGCAAAACTGTAAAAGTTGCCTTAAATCGGGGCTCATCCAGGACCTAAATAACTGCCAAAAACGGGCTTGTGTGTGTCTACAAACATGAGCTGGAACAATGCTACCTTCAACTTTTAATGGTCAATGAATGATTCGGTGTTTGCCGGTGATCTTATCACAAAGTCCTGCTCTACAACGAGGTACAGATATAAGAGCTCATAAACGCGTGGTATACTAGTTGTAACGGTCGCTTCCAGACCGAAGGATCATACTAAATTAACGGTGTAAAGTTCACGGTTTACTTACGAGGTTTGACAAACGTTTGACTATTTTATTTGTCCGTCCTACGACAGGTTTCAGGGGCAAGTATTAACTATTTGTTCGATAATACGCGGTAACGTGTCAGTAGGTTACTACGGAAGTAATGAGCTACCATGGGGCATTCCCAATCTCTACTAGTTCAAAAAGGCTAACAAACTTGTCTTACTTAATTGATTTTCTACGCCAATTTACTATCTTAATTCGGTTCCTAGATGTGGAAATTGTTCTACAAAGGTCGATTCGCCTACCATCACTGATACGTACAGGCACTAATTTGGGTAAAGTACGAGCTTGGGCTCGTCCCTAGTTTACAGCACAACCAATAACTACTATGGATTCAAATAATTTCTGCCAACTTGGTGGCTGTACATTGTCATTGACCAATCTTCCTGCCAACTTCAGGGGCCAAGGGCAGAGGTTAAAATTGCATTTAGTTACCTATGAATTTGACTAAGACCAGAACTATACGTGGGGATGCCTCGTAGGTCATCGGCACTATCCTAAAAGTACTGAAATTAGTATTATTTTGACTTGAAAACGGCTCTCGAAAAGAGCTATTGTTGATACTAAAACTGAATTAGGATTCCTAGCGTTTTCTACTCGACAAAACAAGTCATTAAGCGGAGGCCCCGGTTGTCGGGACAACCGTAACAATTTTATTAACCGTATGTATCCTTGAATTTCTCCGTTTCCTAATTTTCGACCGAGATTGAGCGTACAATTCGGTTGGTGCTGGGAAAACGTATAATTCTCAATATCTTCGTAGTTTGTCAGCCTTTCTCAATGAAAGCTGGCACAGGGGCTGGGTTTGATCTTATTTCTCGATTTACTAGGCCGGGTCAACGGTACTCACAAAAGTGGTCCGTAGGGCCGAGACCCGATAGACCCGATATCGCGTCTAGCGACATCGTCAAAAGTTACTATACAAAAATTTGCCACAACTATTAACCCGTTTTTGCCTGAGTTTTGGTTTTCTTATCGAAACTTACAAATTTAATTTCTTCTATTGAGTATAACTAACAACACAATTCTTGTTTTTGTTCGATTTCAGGTTATTTACTCTTATTATCATATGTTCGTAAAAACGAACACCGGGCAACAACGACTACGTGAACTTTCAAAATTTTCAAAGTAAAAATCTATTCCAAATTCTCCATACTATAAGCAGGTATACTGAGCATGCCATAAAATTGGTCTTCAAATAGATTGAAAAACCCTAATAACCAGTTATTTATCACGAAATTACGGAAAACAATTTTTGTGAAGCCGAACGTCACATCGGTCGCATTTCAATGGCGCATTTTTCTTGTATAAGCCGTAACGCCGTTCCCTTTCGGCTAGAATAAGGGAGCGTTTACCTCTTCCTTTCGTAACGCGATATCGATACGCATCTCGTGCTTAGCACACGGAATCCAGTCAATGCCAAATAAAAGTTAGCAATTCGACCAAGAAATGTCAGTATATCCATAGTTTTGTCACCAGACCGCCTGTGTATTTGCCAAGTGTTGTGAACAGACGTTTCCAGTGAATAGACTTCTTCAGACGTATCCAGCAGCCCACAACCACTTCTTTCTTCGCACAGCCACACGATAATTGTCAATGTTTGGGTCTATGCAGTCTAATGCTCCGATAAAACTGTTATAATATTATTCTGGATATGAATCGGTATTTTCTTCCTCTGTTCCTAAGCTCCGTCAAAAACTGTTTGGACTGGCTCCTTCGGGTCAGCGGATGAGATAAGGTGTACTGCATGGTTTTCAATCCGGGCAGTGACCACAATACCAAAAACATTCCTTTTATATGACTCCAGCGGAGGTTTTTTGCAAGTGTCCACTTTTGAACAATTGCGCAGCCTTCTAACCGGACTGTCATTACAGTCTCCGTGCAGCTTACTCCTTTGTATATAAGCATATTAGCAAGCGTTTATGACAAAAAATATCTGTCTTCATGTACTTTGTACGAATAGGCCGGCAATTCGGGCAACAGCTCAAGGACAAAGGTACAACCCAAACCTAATTCACGACTGTACAATCCAGATCCTTGCTACAGTTCGAATTGAAACAAGTAATAGGTACGATCGCAAAGACACCAAAATTTGCATCCGAACCTGGTTGGTTTAGCTCTTACAAACTGTTTCGTTCCATATCGTCCAAAATCAAGAGCCATACTTTCATCGACGCACAGCTTCTCGGGAATTTCAAAAAAATTTAAAACCGTTTGTTCAGTGTGCAATAGAAGAAGCCACATTTGGCAAACTTATCGTCTTGCAAAGTTTTCTGTTGTCGCTACAGGTAAGTATCGTTTTATTTCGTCGACGTTCGGTTTCAACGCATGCCCTACACTCTGAACAATGCCAGTTGCGCACGCACGTAATAGGCGACTGCTCAGTTTGTCAGCTTGGCCCGGTTTATCCTCGTCCCTGCTATCCAAACACAGCAAGCAGTGATTTTCGGCTGATTTTGACGCACATAATAGCACAAAACATTGCGCATGGTGCGTAATGCCCGAAAATAGGAATTTGAATAGCGTAACTTATGCAAAGTATTTGTGCTGGCTATGCACCCTTTCATGCCCAGTGTTCGTTTTCACGAACACTGGAAACAAAACACCTCGTCTCACGGATAAATAGTATTAACGAACACAAATTTAGTACTAATATTATCATTTAGGCCTTTTTGTGCAGCACAGAACTTATAATATAAAGGAACCTAAATACAAAGCTTTTTACACCAAGCTGGGCACAGGTCGCTCGGCATATGTCATTATAGCGAACATTAGCTATAGGTCAGAAACTATATGGCAAGAATTTACACTATATTTTTGCACGCAATAATTAACTAGCAAGTGCTATATAAATTTGACATAGAGAAATCAGATTAAGTATACTCATGCATATCTGGCGCGACGAAATTTTTATGTTCGTAAAAACGAACAGTGGGAAAAACGGGTTAAATCACCAACCTTGATAAATTTAATATTTTCATTGCAGCGGCCGTATATCGGAGATTCGAGTCTCCGACGGCTTTCGTGCTGCATCACTGATGTGAATGTATATGTAATAACGAGACGCAGCTGCATGGCGCAACTTCTTAACACCATGCCCATACGACCCCTGCTATCGTAACCTCAAGGGCGGACCGTGAATGCTAAAAATTTTAATCCTATTCTTGGTCAGACCCAAGAAGCTACGGAACTTAGGAGGCCGCAGGCGCGCTTCACGGGGTGTTTTCGGACCCCGCCCGATTGGTTGCGCACGTGCTAGTTTCTGGTATGATTTCTGAGGCCCCCACGGAGGCTAGCACCGACACCTGCTCACAGGTCATGGAGCTTAGCGGTTATTCCCTATCTTAGACTCATAGGAAGTTGTTTAGTTCAATTTAGCTGTGTTAAACGCTGTAATAAAAGATGGAAATTGCCCTAGCAAATTAAAACTCAAGTGGTTTTGCCTAGTTAAGATCCTCATATGCTCCGTGCTAGAGCATTGTGGCCTATGTCGCCCCCACAGCGTTCCGACAAGCCCTGAGAGTTTAATGTCGAGAGGTGAACGGCGTGGCCTGCTCCTTTGAATAAATTCCCTTTTGGGAACTGATAATTTGACTAGTGTGATTTCTGTTTAGTTGGGGCGAAGAATGTTGGAAAATCCCTAATGAATTTTACGAGCTAGCGGGTCATGCTGCTTGAATTTACTTGTAGACTCCTAATACTTTTATTCCTCTGTTCAAAAAATCAAACAATAATGGCAGAAGGCCATGCGCACCAGTGCTGGGGACATTCTCGCCCACAAGCCGCGGCGGGCAGTGCCTGCTCGTCCCAGCGGACAATCCAGCAGTTTCCTATCGTCTCGGTATGAATTAAGATCGTACACGGTGCCTATGATACAAAGTTTATTTACAGGATCAAGGTTTATTGTTGGGACGAGTGTGTCCTTAGTTTTGTAATGGGTAATGTAATATCAAATATTCCATGCTGATCTGAGTATAATATTGTGTTAGAGTTTTCATAAAATACACACGGTAAGAATAATAGGAATAATAATAATTTTTAATATATTTGTACAGGTAAATATCGATCGATCGTTTGCCCATGCTTCGTTGTTCGAGTCACGTGCCGCGTGTGCAACTTTTTCGACATTACCTGACTCAGCAACGTATAAACTTAAGCTTAGCAGTCTTATGCGAGCATATTCTGCCGTGGCTGATTTCTTGACGTCGGAGCGATTTAGTTTTTCACAAACGATGTGTCGAAGTGACGACGACGGCGTTGATGCCTCCGTGTCATACGACATCCACAAAGACGTGTTTGATGCAGGCAGCAGATCGGTTAGGATTTTAAAAAATCAATACGTATGTTGTGTTAGTAGCCTCGTAAACTGAATTCGTATGTGGATAACGTATGCGAAAGAGTATTCTAAAATTATTGTAGTACAGTCACGCTCTCAAAAAAAGCTAATTTTTCGCGAACAGTCCGCGTAAAGTTAGCTGTGCAATTGCTATTCGCGAGTTTTATTGCGAACAATTAGCAAAAAAATTGCTTTTATTTCTGAGAGTGACTGTATTATCGCGACGCTCGAGGAATTACATGATTTCCTGAGTCGAGTTAGGAGTCAAGCCGTTAATTTGAGTCGACCGAGGTTAAGTAAAATATTTCCAAAAATGCACCTGGGACAAAAGAACCTTACTTGTCCTTGTCAGTGTTCATTTTGAGCATGATTGTGACACGTTACGTACGATGTAAGTTTATATACTTTGTCATATTCATGCATTCACGGAGTTGTCCTCTGAGTAGTCGTTACTAAGGAATAAAGGTAGGCTAGCGTTTCTCTTGCAAAATTCCATCCGGGGTTACACAGCGGAGAAAAGGCCCTTCGGGTTTAGCACAGATTTGCATAATAACATAGAGCGGCATAGGTTTAGTTTCACCATTGTACTACAGTTCGATTTTAGATTCATAGGTATATTTTCTATGGTTTTTCTCTTGCTTTTGAGTTTCATCAGTGTAGCACGACTGCGTCGGAGTCACCAATCTCCGATACGCCGTCGCTGGTAAACTGGATACGAAACGGCAAAATTTAATGCACATTTTTAGCAAGACTCCCTTGAAATGACCCTTGGATCCCATGGTACGGATCCGTTTTAGTGATCAGGAACCACCAAAATTTCGTTGAATTTCTATAGTTTCCTTACATTCCCTAAACGGACACTTACTCACTCTGAAGTCAGTTTTGATGTCCGTCCTACAAGGCATCGCCACTCATAAGTCTAATCATAAATCTTAACCCCTGCAAGGACATTTACTTACTCTAAGGTCAGTGTCGATGTCCTACAAGGCATCGCCGCTCATATTGGTGCAATTTACGAGTCGAATCGCAGTACTTATTCGCAGAAAGAAATTAACTATGGATAAATGTAGATTTTCCGACGTGTAAAATTACAACTTAACAAATTAGCCAGAGTTTTTGAGTAAAATTTAGCTACCCCAAAAAACAAGTTGTCCAATAGGAGTGCTTTAAATTATCGGTATTATCTGTACCATGAGATGATTTAGGATCATATTTAACTCCGACTTTTGCTTAGTGGTAATAACCCTAAGACTCTTTTAAGAAGCGACGCCGTGACATCCTTGTTGCGTCTCGGACACATCGTTATAGGGATTAGCCCCAAACCAATAGAAAGCAGCAATACCCCTGTCACTTTCTGTTGTGATAATTTTAGCAGTTTTCGCCCCCTTTCTCTTGTTGGCACAAAAATGTCAGGGGTTTGATCTAGTTATAGTACGCTGCGAGAGTCCGTGCTTTTTGTCAGGAATTATGAAAACGGCTCCGCCAAATTAGATTTAGGCTTTAGACCATTAACGGAGCTCAAAATGGCTCATTGCTTTCAAATTAGTAATCTTCCCTGGATCCTGCTCGATCCAGCGCCTTCTCAAAATAGCACAAGTTTACACAATAATTTCGCTGATAAAATAAAATATTATTGGGATGTCGTTACCAAACGCGGATTATTCGCAGTCCTGCCGAAATCTAACCTAGTGGACGTCAAATCCACCTTTCTTTTTGTTTCTCCGCCGAATCGGTAACCGCACCGTTGTTTCGCGCTACGTATGTTAATTTCCTGCTATGCCGGCATGCCTACCCAGTCGTACAAGGTATCTTAAGTTCCGATAAATGGTCATCGGATAGCCATGAGTTGGGCTGCGATAAAAGATGTCGCTAAAAAACTAAGTTTGTGGCTTAAAACTTTCCAGAACTATTGCGTATCGATGCATATGGATGTATATAAGTTTGTGCGTATGATAAATGTATCCCCGGGAGCACCACACTTCGACCCGTGAATAGTTAAACTTTGTTACCCGAAAACATTCACGCATCGTTACTTTCGATACAAACTTCGTGGGATCCTAAGACATAGGAGTACGTATAGTTAGTTAAACTATATATCGTCATTGTCATGCCATTCGAATAAATCGCACTGTGTCGAGGGGTCGTATCATGCCATTGTATCGTTGTACCATTACCTTTGTTGTGTGATGTCATGGCGATTATCAGCTATACATGTATGTAAGTCTTGTGTAGCCGATTACCTTTTCAAAAATAGTATTTGAAAATCGCTTTGTTCTCGTGTTGTAATTGCTTTGTGTAGCGATATATACCACGGGATTTAAAATCGTCGCACCAGTCGACGACCTGTGTACAGACTTGATGTCTAAGAGGTCGCAAGTCTAAGCGTGATTTGCAGATCCCTCGACGTGTAGTTACGACTTGGGCGCCATGAAATAATTTCGTTTTCCCAAGGATTCCCCGCCATCGTCGAAGAAGACTGGGAGGAACTGTCAGCCAACCAAATGTTAAAGATCAACCGAACGGTCATGATGCGGCGTTAAATGTGTAGGGTTTGTCGGATCCTAGCGAGGGCTACTGGCCAAAATAGCAACCGTTCGTTTGACACTTCCAGGTGGAACTAGGATAGAAAATAGCGGTCTAGTCTCTTTGGCCATTGAGCAGGCGACGGAGCAAACTTCCCTGAAGACCTCAAATGTAGTACTACCTAGACTACGTGTGCAGCCCATCCGGCAGGATCAGAACACATACTGTGAAGCGCTTCTTCGGCTTGCTAAACTCCGCAGCTTCTTGGGATCGACCGAGAAGAGCGAATCCATTAGGTCCGCCCTTGAGGTTACGATAGCCGGGCTCGATGGGCATTGCGGTTTGGAAGTGACCAATGCAGCAACATCACGTCCGTTACATATGATTTAGTATTTTTGTGTATCTGTAAATATTTTAGGATTTCGAAAACTTTGAATGCAATGATATATCACTTGACGCTGTGTCACACTTCTTGGAAGAACTTATCGCGTCGATGCGTGGTCTTGGTATATTTGACTCTCGGGTGTTCTATTTCTTATGGTTAGCGATTTGTACTGCCGAAAGTTATGCCAAATTAGGCTCAGAGTTTCTAGAGCGTATTCACGCGCTGGTGAATGAATTGACGCATATGGCTGGCGACCAGTGTCCAAAGATTCTCAGCGTTAGTGTTGTATTCCAAATTTTAACTTGTATTTTTTTCTAAATCACATTCCAAATTAGTATGATTGTATGTCTGAATGTTTGCAGTTATGGAGCCAAATTGCTGGTTTGTTATCTATTCAGTTATAAGAATGATTTAGCTTTTTATAATACAATAATTGTATTTAATTACTCATTGTTATACCCATGGCATGTGCCAGTTGCAGCTGAGAAACATGGGCGCGAGAAACTGAGAAACATTGCGATGCTGTGAGCACATCTTGCCACGGTTGTTTTTCAATGCAAAACATAGCTATTCTCTACTGTATATTTATCGTTATACGAAGAGTGTTAGGGAAAATAAAGCTCTGTTGATTGTACACATTCATAGAATCAGTTGTTTAATAAATTCAACATTGACAGTTTTGAAAGTTATTTCTTTTAGATTAGTGCTTTCGCAATAATGTAAAATTCATACGTTGACCATATGCCATAACTTTGCTAGACTATAGAAATTTTATAACTGAAATACACTCAGATCAAGGCAAGTAACAAGCATTAACTACATGCAACCGTGTTCCTGTCACAGCGAGGTGTTTATAGTATTACAACCACTGAAGAAATATGGGAGGCATTTGGGCCCGAGAGCCAGGAGCTGTTGATCCAGCACCAATGTTTTTCTCGCTACGGTGGTGTATCCGGTTACATGGGTATATAGCTATGTAGTATATGTTATTTAATATTATTTTGTATTGTTTACTATACAGAGATGACTGTGCATATAGGTAATATAATATAAATACACTAATATAATATGTAAAGATATAGAAAAACGTGAATACGTGCAGGCATGAATAAATATACTTAGGTAAAATTGGTTATAATTTATATCATGTATATTTGAAATATATCATTACTATTTATACCTATCAGAATATAATTTTTTATAGTTTGGTTCGTGTGTTGTATTATTGGATACATATAATATTGTGGGGGATGGCCTTCCAGGAGAAAAGTCGCATCCCTCACCGCCATGACACCTTTTGCAAGTCAGTACATGATTTCCCTTCCCAGGTCAAGACATCAGCTTACCACCCATGCGGCCACTGCGAACATTTTAGGCTGTTAGGCCAGGACACTGCGTGCGCGCACAAATATCGAAGTGTGCTCTTGAATGTCGCCAAGGTCGAAATAACTGCGTTAAAAGTATCGTGTCAGTATCGCCTGTCATTGTGCTATATATGGCTTTTATGGATATTGTTCCCATACATACGTACACGAGGATTTGTGAATATTGATAGCAGTGTTCACGAACTATTTGTGAACTTGCTTATCACTCGTCGTTTGCCTCGGTAATCGTATGAATTAAAGCATAAAGTTCATAGTCTTAAAACGCCGATGAGCTAATTTCGTGGGGTTTGTACTACTTCCGGCTGAGTTCTTCATATTTCAGATTCCAATTGCTCCAAGCGATATGTGGGTTTCGAATATAATGTTGGCTGCAGCGTGCACGCTTATTTTAGTTTTTAGCTAGTTATGCTATCATATTTGCATTGCGTGTTTGCCATATAAATCTGTAAATCGGGCGGTTCATAGCGTTTTGTTTGTTGAAACTCCAACTAAAGATGGACGACGGATCGGGTTGAGGTGCGCGCCCGCGGGTGAGGTCGGGTCAAATCGGGTTGGACCGTACGACAGCAAAATATGATATTCGGAAGTTACAGCGCTGCTGTTGGTAAAGTTTAGCGCAACGGATTACAGATGGTTGGCAGATCTTACCAGCTGAAGCATATTAAATTAAAATGTACCCATAAAAGGATAAAGATAAAGATGCATTTGGCACTAGGTGGCAATCCGGGCTATTATGCCGAAGCATTGTCTGCACGCTGGCCGTGATGATTGCCCATTACACCACCCATCATCTTATCCGCATGGACCAAAGTCTAGTACCTGTTTAACGCATAGGTGCTGCGAAGCAATTGTGGCTGAGTCCCTTGCCCAAGGAGATTAGCGCGACCATTGGATTCGAGCTCCCGACTTCACGATTATGAAGCAGGCGCCCTAACCACTCTCGGCCACGCCGCCACAAATGTACCCATCCATGTATGTAATTAACAGCCGGACATTTTAGAAAATTGTAAGGAACAGCCAAAACAGGCTTAAACGGGGAAATTTTTAACCTGATGCACGACCAGACACCGGTGCATTATGATTCTGTTGTTAATTTGCGAATAATTCGTTGTCGTTGTAAAATAATCTATTTCCTCGGTATAACGCCTGTGTACAATCACGCTCCACCCGCACTAGGTGTTCGGGTTGATTTTCGCACGGTAATGGAGATTTTACGACTCCAACTTGTAGGTGTCCGGTTGATCTCAAATTGTCACATGTGCAGAATATCATAGTATGTTATTGAGAGGAAGTATGCGCGTTCGGATGTGCCAGGGACAGTGGTCAGAATACTTTTGTCAACCGTTCTTTAGCTTTCACGATTTCTCTGCCAAAACGGATGATTCCCGGTGATATAAGATGATCATTTAAAAAATGCGATATCCTCAAGTGCCCCCGGTGCACATAATTGTTAGTGTTGTACCGGGCCGAGGCTAGCCTACCGGAGTCGGGACCCGGAACAATACGTAACTGAACGAAGTACAAC
>JASANE010021410.1:0-31797 GCA_030248225.1 Trileptium ribeirensis
AGCGAAACGGCTGGAACCTCTACTAGACTAGCATCTACCACTCGCACGCAGTCTACCAGTGTCACCACCTCAATGACCAGTGCACCAATCGCGACAACACAACAATTCAAGGGGGACGAATGCTCCTTAGGCAGGACTCGACCATCCACTTCAATCCCACGCTATCCTTCTAGCCAAGAGCTACACCCTGCAGCTTGGCGACAACGGACACCCCGACCGCCACCGCACGAAGAATCGGACTCAGACGACCCAGACTTACGCATAGACTAATCCAACCCATACTAGCACGTGCCTCTAATAAAGCAAACAAAGTCAAAAAGGGGTTAGGAGAGGGGTTTATGAAACATTCGCAATTAGACAAACTCATGTTTACATTTAGACTTAATCCCAGTATATACATTATAGATGCAGCAAGCCCATAGCACGAACAACATCAATGCGCGGTTGATCCCTAAGGGCGTGCGGCACGCACCGGTGGACATCGATGGGCACGTGTTTCCAACGGTGCCCCAATATTCCATGGATCGAGCCGAGCGTTGGGAATTCTTTTCGCTCAAGAGCAGAAGATGGAGCTGCTTGGCCAATGAACATTCCTCCGCCGATCGCTTCGAACACGACGGGAGGCGTCTCGCCAGTGCTGCCGAGCACTACCACTTTAGCGTCTTGGAGCTGTTAGGACGCGACGAGAAAGCAAAGGAGTTGGGCGAGATGGACATTTCCCCAACCGAACTCCAACTTCGCAGCGTCGCCCTACAGCGTCAGATCCCGCACAGTGTTCGGCGGTGGCATATGTCCTACCGGGCACACCTGATGCGGCCGATCCTTTTGGCAAAATTTAACATGGAAGAGTACGCCGAGGAGTTGGAAAAAACCGGCAGCCGGCAACTCCTCAGCCACTCAGTGGACAATTTCTGGGGCACGGGCATGCCCCCAGCCCAATGCGACGGCCACCGAACAATATGCCATAACGTTACCGGCCGGTTGCTCGAAGAAATCCGGGCATTCAACCGCGACGGTTTCGTCCGATGGCCACGGGTAATCATGGTCGGTGACGAGCAAGCCCTCCAGCTTCTCGACGTCGCTGACGAGCACAACTGGCTCGTCCTCACGTACCCAACGCTGACGATGGTCGAGCTGCTGCAGTGGGCCAACGCCTTACTAACACCGCAGACGGACTGCATCTTCGTCCTTGGCGGCTATGACGACGTCTGGCTAGAACCCAGGAAAGCCTTCTCGCCCGCCGCGTACTTTAAACGCGTCAAGCGCCACCTGGGAGTCTTGGATCGACGCGCCCGGGAAGACGCCGCCATTTACGTTGCGTCACCTCCTCCACACTGGGACGCCAACAACTATACAGGCGACGCCTAGGGACGGCAATTCCGTACGCGTAAGACGGAGCTCACTCTCAACCACCAGTCTCTCCGTAGCGTAATAATGCCACGATGGCCAGCATCGCTTATGGAGACTGACGCCTGGGACACGGTCGGACCGTTCAACCAGGGGGAGGACCGGCGGCATTGGAACAAACCTGTTGTGGCTCCAACGTGCCACCACGAATTGGTCGCCTGGGTAGAAGAGAATTTGAAAAGCGCAGACATTATTAGGCGACTAATGGAACGGCCACTGCCGAGAGAAGAGTACCAAAAATATTCTGACGGTGAGCTATAAAAAGGGGCAAAATGGAGTCTCAAAACGGGGTAAAGTAATCTCAAGGGGGAAAACCAAATTTTAAGAGAACTATACGAATTTTAAATCATCCGGAGATGATAGAAACCCAAATCACCCCACACACCAAATTCGGCCAAAAGCAGGCGTACTAGGTCCAGAATGCTAGAAATACATAGTTCTCGTAGGAGGAGCACACACGACACGAAGCGCTGCGACAGTTAAGTAACTAACAAACATGCTTATTTAAATTCCCTTTATAGATGAGCACCAGCAACGTCGATGTGACACCAAACCGAAAATCCGGGGGACGAGTATCAACTGTCGGACCGTACGCTCCGCCGGAGATGTCGCAATTCAAGCTACCAACAATTCCAGTCTACCGGGTAGACTTGAACAAACCGTTCGCAGCATTTCTATCACATGGCACGGACTGGCCAGAGCTGTCGAACATGCATGAAACACCGGTGCCATTTAGCAACGATGGCGTCCTTGCCAACACCGTGGAGCGACATTACCACGTCCAGGTGTTGGCACTCCTGGAACACCATGATGCTGCCCGCGAGTTGATGGATACAACTGACTCGCCGATACAAATCAAGTCTCGGGCCAGGGTACTAAAAGACGAACTCATTGATTACGTCACCAGCGCCCGCCTTAAGCCGTTGTTGGAGCATATCATGCTCCCAATATTGCTCAAGAAATTTGCCATCCCAGAGTACGCACACGTTCTTCAACTTACTGAGGATCGGCAGTTACTTGAAGCTTCAACGGACGCTTTCTGGGGTGTCGGACGCTCCAGTCAGCAACTACTAAACAAGGAGGCGCCCGGACGATGCCATAACGTAATGGGACGTTTGCTGGAGGAGGTACGCGAGTTCCGTGCCACCGGCAACGTGCGCTGGCCTCAGACAGCCATCTTAGGGGACGCGTTGGCCCTGCCTTTGCTGGAAGTGGCCGAGGACAATAAGTGGCTGGTCAACGGATGGCCGGACACCAGCCTGGCGCGACTAGTCCAAGCCGCAAATGCCATTGTCACGCCGCAGCTTAACTGCATCATCCTGCTAGGTGGCTACAACTACATCTACAGGAAAGCGCCTCTGGAGCAGCTCCATGCAACAAACCCAAACGCGGCATTCAAAAAGGTAAAGCGCCACTTGGGAGTGCTGTCTAAGCGAGTTGCACCAACAACAACAATCATCATGACACCTCCTATTCCGCGTTGGGTCGCCACCAACCAGGACGCAGCGTCCTGGACGGCCGAGCTAAAGAAAATCTTAGTTAATCATCGCCAGCGCTACAACACACTCCATAATGTGTACATTCCGACCTGGCCTGTTGCGTTCAATACTCCTGACGCATGGGAGCGAGACGAGCCACACATGGAGTGGGGCGAGCGACCACAATTTCGCGAACCGATGGTATCAAATTACTGTCGTCGCAATCTGCGCGAGTGGATGACCCACCTCGTGCGCGATGCCGAATTGGGGCGCCTCACTCCCTAGGTAGTCGTAGGTGCACTGTGTAACGTCAGCAGCTAACGCGAGCGAGGAGCGAAATAAGGGCGTGAAAGGAAACAAGATCAGTCGGTACGACTTGCTAGGAGATGCATTGGAAAAGGTAGCTAGGAGCACGAAACACATCTAGGCAACAGCAGTGAAATGTGCCTAAGATAGCAATTTAAGAATACTATCTACGAGAAATACAGGCAACCGAACCCGATAGGCGTTACTGGTACGACTTGGTGGGTTAGGAAATCTACCAAGCAAAAGTATAAACTTTAAATAGAATACTCGACATAGCGATCACCGAGAACTAACTTTTAAAGAGATTAAGATAAAGTAAACAGGCAGACCAATTCCCAGTTTATATTTGGAAATTGCTTAAATTAATCCTTGGGTTAGGGCATAACCGGCAGCCGGGTCCTTTTCCGGGGTCGTACCAAATAACTTCGGAGGTACGAATTTCGGAGGTACGTGCTAAGAAGCATAGGATGTACATATATATCTTGTTACTGTTGTAATACTGCAAATAAATATAACGTTTAGAACGTTGGGGGAATTTAAATAGGTCAAACCAAGATACATTTTCGAAACGTTACAAGATCAAACTTAAAAATATTATAAACCATAAGGAAAAACTTCCAAAAATGCCGAAAATAAAGGGAGAAGGGACGCTTTTTTGGTGATAACCAAACAAGTTGAACGTCCTTCTGCCCTCGTTTTAGCACAACTTCTAACAAATTTTAACAATTTTTGGAAAATTTCTCGAAATCCAGTGTAATTTTAGGCCCAAGCGGGCTAATTTTTCCAAATTTTACGCTGTAACTTCTATAGTATATCTATAGTCAGGCGATGCTATCTATAGTCGGCGATACTTGTTCCGCGTAGTGATTAACCCACGTTCTAAATAATAGCAATCTAGAGTGAACCTGAGGCTGAATCTAAGTCTATAGGACCTACTGTGCCTAGGTCATGTAAGGCTCTCCTAAGTTGGAGAGGAAATTACGCCATCCGTTAAGGTTCCGCCGCAGCGGCGAATGACAAATCCAATTGTTGGTTTAGTCTCGAAGTTCATAGTTAGACTCGTTTGGTAGTTGGTGCTCGGCTATGATCAACTTTATTCCAGCTAGGTAGGGACCCTGTGGATGGATCTCCAGGTGTTCCCTCGAGCTATCAGTTTAGCAGAAAACTTCTTGTCAAACCCTCAGAATTTATCGTCGGATCTAGGCTCCCGTGTACCAGACTACAACAAGAAGTCGCGCCCCCATTAAGGATTTAAGTAGAATCGAGGGAAAGGCGAGTCAGTCTTATTACCTGTGAGTAGGCCTAGGGGCTGACTCTCCCTCAGGGGGACCTTCGTACCACTAGACTCGTGGGCCAAAGTAGGGGCCAGGCCGAACACCCTGGTTAACCCGCCGGCAGCCTGCTAAGCTAAGCGGCTCCCTTTAGGTCATCACATAGTTCACCGGGGAGTCGTGGAAGCCGGGGTTGTCCGGGCAGCACAGCAAGAAAAATGGTGGTGCAGCTGGGATCCCTTAGGGCCAGAACTGGTCCTAGTACATAATATATCATTTCTAGAGCAGCATAATATATCAGAACCAGCGCTAGGAAAATATATAGTAAATTTTTTAATAATTAGCAATTTTTAGAGGATCAGGATGACGCGCTCTGCCGGAAGTGGGGCCAGGCTCTCACTGAGGGGATCGCCAGCTCACTAAAAATGAAAAATTTTAATATTATCTCAATGGCGGGCTTGCTACAGGTCGCTTATTGCTCCCAAAATGAATGTTTTGTATAACAGCGGTGTTATCGAAGTCCCTTGACCAAACACTGAGTCGAGTGGTCCCGGAGATGGATTCGATAGGTGTTTGAGAATCCGAGCGGTACTAAGCGCAAAAACCGGGGAGTGCTAAACTTTGTATTCTATGGAATGTTTTCATTGCAGTTTCATTTTCTGCCCCATTTGTTCTTAATTTTGGTTCGACTGGTTCTACTTACATCGAAACTTTTATATAACGTGCGATGACAAACATACACTAAAATTATAATAAAATTTTATGGCCGGTGTGCTCTGGTGTCGGTTCGTAAGGGACATGAAATCGACACGAAAAATTTCATAAAACATTCTAACCGACGCCTGAACCCCGTAGGAGCACGCATCAGTTAACAATACAAAATATGCATGTATATTGAATTTCGATACCCATATGCACTTTCTATGAACGATTGACCTGGGTTGGTGAGTTCGAGGCTAAGTAAACTTATTCGCTGTGGTAATGCATTATCTCGAAATCACGACAAACTTTAGACCCAGTCGTACGGGTTGATCGTGATGGCAAAAAGAACACAAATGTAAAGGCGAATTATTTAATGAATAATAAACCATACGGCAAGATTCGCATCACGCATCACCGGTTCACCAGCGTTTTAAACAGATTTTTGAATTAATTTTAGAAGTTTCTTCAAAAACCAAAAAACTTATTTAGGGTGGCTACTTAGCTAAAATAATTAGTCTCGCTTTAAACGAATGTATAATCTATTTAATTGTTACGAGGATTGTTTGTTAAGATAGTGTAGGACAGTTTTTTATGATTTTTTAAAGCAACATCGCGTTACGGAAGACCATACTAAGTATGTAATGCAAATTTATTTGATTTTCATGTTTTTTTCTTGACATCCACAAACCCAATGGAATATATATGACAAACATGCGGTGAAACGATATAACGGTTTAATGCTGGTAATATTGCGACAGCTTTAACCCATTTTAATAGGATCTGTAATTTTTGCGATATACAGTTTGACACTTTGCGTTCATTGTAGCTACAACACATGGATTGGGGGTTGGTGCACAAAATATATGCTTAATGTTATTCTAGGATGTTTCCTAGGGGTAGTGGTTGGATGGGATTTTTATTATGATGGCTGTCAGTTCTAAAAAGGAACGGGATTCGTCACCGGAAGATTGTGTGGTCCGAGATGTGGCCAGTAGAATGCCGGTGGGACGATTTATACGGCGCGCGTCCTACTTTTCGTGATCAATATTCTCCCTATATTTTGCGATGCGGTGTGACACTTGCTCGCCTCTAATTGCTCCGGTTCCAGATAGTTGAGCAACAGACACGTATAAGGAATGTTTATTACAAAGTGATATAAAATATTAAGGCACTAATGTCACACCCGTAGATCACTGCAGCGCCATCCTTTACTGTTGAATTGAAAAGCCGCGCACTGTGCTTTAGTACCGTAATTTTTGATCACGTTCACCCTGCACTGGTCACTCTTACATAGTCTGACTTTCAACTCCTGCACAATCTGACACTCGGCTCTTATACAATACTAGGCCACTCGTTTCAGCTTTCTTTTGTTTTTCCCGATATCTATGATTTTTTGGCCTAGGTTATGTTACGAATTTCTAGTACTAGGGTCTAAGTTCTTAGCCTTACGTTATATATATCAGTTAATGTTGAAAAATTATGGTTGAGCGGTAGTAATTTTAGATTAGGTTATCTATTACAGCCCTTGTGGGTTGACACAACACACCCCCGGCTTGCTGACGTACCGTGCGAGTGTTTGATTAAGTTAACCTAAGCTTTAGATTTACGCTAATAGTGCCAGTTATGTTAAACAAGCCGACCCCGGCTGGCTGCCGATCTACGTTACTAAAACTGTACGGTAGCGGTCGACTACTGTGCAGTTGAAGTTTCTTACACCACACGAGCCCCGGCTGGCTGCTCGTATGGGGAGATCCGAGGCCCCCGGCTGGCTGGCCAAGAATAGTAAGTGGGATCTAACAGCGACTCGAGGGGGTAGTCGATTCCTCGCCTGTTACTCGCCTGGTCTTCTCAACTATAGTACTACTTCCTCCACCGACCCGTCTAGCTGCCAGACTTCACACGTAGCACTACTAATTTATCGAGATCCATCTACACTCTCGCCCTGGACTTGCTCACTCGACACAAGGGCCGAAATTTTTAACGGTTTAACCCAATTGCATTCAGCATTCAGATTTTATAATTAATTACATAAAATGTCTAAACCAAATGTTATGACCCGATCTTCAGTAACTGACACCGATCTTGAAATCTTATGCTTTGATCCAAAATGCGGCGTTAAAGATAGACTGATTCATGTCGAAAATGGCGATATTGCTATTTCGTGTTCTTTCTGCGAAAGAACATTTCATCGAAACTGCGCTGGTTAGTACTCAAACCGCTGCCGACATTACGAAGATAAATTCACAGGTTACGTGGCATTGTTCTCACTGTCTACCGAAAGTTCAGAACATTATAAAGGGGATTCACCTGAACAGCGTCGAAATTAATGAGTTGACTAAGTGAGTGGAGAAGCTAGAAACCTCAAACTCACAACAAAGCAATGGCATCAGCGGTATTCAATTGGTCAACGAAATTCGAGAAACTGAGGCACGCAAACCTAACATTATGATTTTTAACATGCCTGAGACAACTTGTAGCGATGCCAACGCTCACGAAAATGCAGCTAAACAAGCTGTTCGGAACCTTTTACAGACTATGAAACATGATCCATCGAGTTTTGATATTAAACATGTTATTAGGCTCGGTAAAAGTAATGAAGTAGACGACGCCGGAAACGTAAAGGTGGTGTTAGGTTCTGAAACAGAAAAGCACAAAATGTTATCAAATGCTAGATATCTGAACCGCACTATATATATCATAATGTATCTGTAAAACCAGACCTAACAAAGTTCCAGATAGAAGCTGATAAAAAGCTTCGCGCCGATGCTGAAGCTGAAATTGCAATGGGTAGGTACGTCAGAATTCGCAATGGTCGCCTTATTCGTCGGAATCCCGCCAACAAAACGCCTGCTCCCCCCTTTAGGCGCAACAGGTACTCAACCTCAAGAGCGGGTATATACACCAATAGCCGTGTGCAATCAGCATGTCAACACTCTTGCTCTACCTTTTAATAATGTTTCTTCAATTCAAAATAACCATTTTAACATTAATGAGGTAAATTTGCAATTTTACAAATCGTCACACACTAACAATATTTCAAATAGTTCAGAACCTGAGGTTGTTCTATCTGATAGTGTATTGCCTTCGTCCTTTTGTTCTACAAATCAAGAAATATTAAAAAATTTTAATTCATCAACAAATTTAAATTTAACAATTGCTTGACTATTTAAATGTCGTTACTCAGATTGTGGACAGTGGTGACTGAGTAGACGTTATATACCTCGATCTTAGAAAAGCGTTCGATAGGGTTCCCTACCAGCGGTTGCTAACCAAATTGACATCGTACGGCATCACGGGTAATCTCCTTAACTGGATCGCATGTTTTCTTGCTAACCGTACTTAACAAGTTGTAGTTAATGGTTCCAAGTCGTCTAATTGCGAGTCCTTTCGGGTGTCCCGCAAGGAAGCATTCTTGGACCAATTCTCTTTCTATACTACATCTACGACCTCCCCGACTGTTTATCATACTCACAAGCGTGGCTTTTTGCAGACAATACTAAAATACTGAAGTGAATTTTTAATTTAGAACATTTGATGCATGAAACTTAATCTTGAACGATGTCAATGAAGCGGCAATGACCACATCTGCAGGAGCGAATTCCACAGACGGACAGTGCGATGGGAAAAGAAAAACCTCCGCGCGTCAAGTCGTGGGATATCGGTTGTTTCCAATTTAAAATTGTGACCTCTGTTTCCCCCAAACCCAGGAATAAAAAAGTTCGATAGATCCACTGCAACACCGCCGTGTGTCATTTTGTAGAGCAGAATCAAACACTCCTAGAACGACGAACAGCCAGAGTTTGTATACCAAAAAACTTCAAACGCTCATGGTAAGGCCGTTATCGAATAGTAGGGATAAGTTTCTTCGCGAGGCGCTGGACCTTTTCTGTGATCACGATATCACGCTCATAGCGCGGACAGTTGACTGCGTATTCTACATACATGCGTATTAGTGATCGATAAACCTGAAGCCAAACAAATCTTGACCAATGCTGGATGGTTCTCTTTAGTAAAAATATTATCTTGCACGCCGTTTCTGCTCTGCCGCACAATGGACAGAGAATTAAAATCATTAGTAATGACGCACCAAGTTCGTTCTCCGATCCTATAGTACCAAGGCAATTTCCAACAAGGAGTAAGGCACACACGGGTTTCCGGCGCCACAATGCATAATATGGCTCTTCAAGTCGTTTATAGACGCACACCACTCATAACAGTAACTAGTTAAACCATCCAGATTATACTGGAACAGATCAAAATCTAGATCTGGTTATATCTTAGAACACGTCGGGCCAGACTGAGGGCATAAGCATATTTCAAGACAGCACACGACAAGTAGTCGATATCATTCACAAAAATAAGGAAGAGCAGGGGATCAAGGACTGATCCCTGCGGCACTCCGCTCGTGCCTGCCGTCCACTCTGACAACACTCCATTAACTGATACCCTGTGTCGGCGACCAGACAAATAACTGTCGAACCATCGAAGCAGAGAAGCTCCAGTACCTTGTTGCTCCAGCTTGTAGATCAAATTCCGTATACTAATTTTACTAAAAGTTTTCTTGAAATCTACATATGCTACGTCAATCCAATCATTTTGGTCAATAAAATATGTAACCACTATCACAAAATCCGGCTATATTCTCCGCGTGCAAAACCAAGGCTGATTAAAATCAAATTAACTTCCTAAATACAGGTTAGCTACACAATCAATTTAAGTCAAAATCATGCAAATTAGTTTAGGAAATAAAACGAAATTGATAAAATTTAAGGTTTTAGGGGAACTAAAAATTAGGTATATCCCCGTATAATAATTGATTTGATGAAAAAGAATTTTAAAACTAATTTTTTGTGACCCTGGGATTCCTGGTATATAGCTTACTAAACCCTCTGGACTTAATTAGACGGTACATTTCTTAACACATTATTATAGCTAAGTGCCCTTGTAATGACCAACTTAGACCAAGGTGGACTTGCTGTTTGCCGAATATGACTATTTCTTTGTGGTCGTGCTGTGAATTCAGGCTGGAATAGCTTGGTCAGTCGGTAGAGCGTTTGCTCAAATATCCAAATGATGAATATCGTACGCCCAATAGCAACCTAGCGGAACTTTTTAGCCGGCTTTTTACATATAATCGTCTCTACGTCAATACACACCTACCACTAAACACAAATGAAAAGTTGCTCCCCTACCTAAATAAAAAAATGCTGGCCTAACACGTTTCATATATATATGCTAAATCTGTGATATCGTTTGGTATCTAACAAATGCAGTTAATTTCAGTCTCACCACTCCTGTAACTTCAACCGTTTTATATTTGTGGTTTGTGATAATTGATGTTTGGCCATTGAATATCTCGTGTCGATATGCGCGCTCAAACACCTCTCCTACGTACGCGCGACAAAGACTGTAGCACACAATAGAGAAAGACAATAACACAAAGACATAACACGACAATTAGAGTGGGAAACGACTTCAACGTAGAACGTGCTGAGTGACACAGTAGATTGCAGGATAGTATTTCTGTGGAAAATTAATTTGACGGTGTGCCTACGCTGCGGTTTTGAGTTACAATGTTTTCGGTTGTTTTGTAAATCACATTAATTGGCAGCGACTCTCCCATGAAAATGTCGACAGCTTAACACGGAACAAAGCTGGCGTGCTTATACAGTAACTTCGTTGGCTGTTGATCACGAAGTACGAAAGTCCAAAACATATACCAAAACGGTCTTGCTGTGAGTGCAATTTCTAATCTACAGGCGCTATCTCGTGTTGTAAATAAAATAAAAATCGTCAGGGTAGTATTGGCTACTGAATAGTGATGGTGTAACTTTTACTGATGACTGACTGTGCGATGTTTTCAACAAATATTGCAGCAGCGAGTTTTCAACAATAATTGACTATGATTTGGATCAACAAAAATATCATAACAGCGGTTGTGAATTTGAATTTGGAGCGTTTAGCTTCACTGCTAATGATACAATCTGTTTTGACCCGAGTGAAACGGCACTCAACTCCGGTCTCGGACAATATACCCAATATTTTGTTATTTAAATGTGGGTTTGCCTTAGATTTCTTTTGCTGAATTTTTTAGGAAATCGGTCGATGTAGGCGTATAACCATAGCGAGTGGTTATATATATATCTTCACTGATCGTTCCAAAATTCAAGAGTGGGAATAGAAATCATCCCAGTAACTACAGACTGTTTGTCGTAACATCCTTAATAATAACATGTTAGTAATAAAAATATTCTCCCTTGGAAGATCGGACTTAGGCGTTCCAGCAGATTTTTAATATAATCACAATTGTCTTTCCCAATCAGAACAAATCCGGCAACTAAAAAGTGTTGTAGGTACATGAAGACATGTTGTAAAAGTATATGAAACGCTCCTGTGGATATTTTTAAATTGATCTCTGTGGTTATCTTTGAAGACAAAATATCGAGTCTCAGCTGCCTTTCACTGGTAGTAAGGGGATCTTCACATTTTTATGTTCAGCAGAAAAGTGGGTGGTAACCGTACCCCCGAGCAGAATAAAAATTAGGCAACTCCAAAATGTATAACAGACCTGACACATTGTGGTTACTTGACTTGAAAATTTTCTCGGCTGCTTAATCAGAGAAATTATTCTCTCGCTATTACGGGTTGTATACCCCCGAGTAAAGTTTTCAGAATTCTTAGAAAATGATAAAATGCGCTAATTATAGACACTACTGCTTAAAATGTGTTTATCTGTTAAAACGGTACTACCATATCATTAATTTACGCTTTGTCGTGTTACATCAATATTTAGTACCCTTTCCCCCTTCCACTAACAAAACATTTATAATGCCACATCAGACAACTGTGTTTAATACCCCGGACATACGATTATAGCGGTAATTGCGGTATTTTACATTGTACATTATCACCAATATTCCGTAATAGTATAGTCTTGATAAAACCAACTTTTTTGTTTTTTGCGCGATTAAAAATTAGTACCTCTCCAAGAGCACATATGTGCTCCCCACTAGCAATTTGTATACCACCCACCAGCCCCCTCCCGGAAAGCTCCAGTTAAGTCGAGAAAACACTAAGTTTCGCCGAGATATTTGGTTATACAAATTAACAATCTTCCAATAGACTAGAACGTCAGGTCCTCTTTATCAGTCAAATTTTGTAACTGCTCACCCGATTCAACGTCACGATATCCAGATATGCCAACGTGGTGGATAATATTCGGATATGAAATATCAGGATATCCGGATTTCATACCCATCACTACATAGCACAATATAGATTGTTTCGAAGTACTTAAGTAGCAACCTTGGAACTTGAATATGAACCCACAACATGAGCAGTTTTGAGTACGTATATATTATAGCCATTGTTGCAAACATGCAACAGTTTCTAAAATTAAATAATGTCATCAGGTTATATCACTAGTCTGGAATACAATCACATTGTTTCAATTATAGCACATTTGTTCAAAATACAAAACTCTTGAATCATTTTCTTTCACAACTGGCGAAGCGACTAATTTACTGTGTGGCCGCAGCTGCGAAAAATCTCGAATTCCCCAAAACCACGAAACGGCCAAAAAGACACGAAAAATATATCCAATGATTTTTTAAATTTTATTGCATCCTGCACCATGTTATCCACTTCCACTTCCGAATCAAAAATATAAGTATTGCTGGTACCATTGATTTTTCATATATAGTAACGCGGCAAGTTGCATGTTTTTGGTTATATTGTGGGTATTACGTTTTATGTAACAGTATTTTGGTTGTCAATCAATCTACTAGTCCAGCTGTTACGAGTTATTTTTCTGTGTGTGTTGGACACAATTATTTAATTGCAACGGTGTTCACAAGTTATAATGGGTGTTTTTGATATTTGTTACCTCTGTACACGCTGAACATAGAACCCCGAATTTTTTTGAAAAAAATCCGAAAATTCAACCGAGGTCTTTGGAGCCACCGTGAATTGAATGATTCATTCAGAATAACATACAACAAGACTCGCCATGCCGATCTCAGATGAAACAAGCTTCGAATGTTTTTAACCTCTCGAGCTTTAAAATGTCCCGGAAAGTCAACTATGTCACGGCAATGTAAAATAGCACAATTGCCATTTTAAACATATTGAAATCTAGAGGTTCTGTATTGCTTCCGCTTAAGCTTAAGTTTGCATTTCACAGCAAGTGCCCTTTAAAATTCACTGTTCCGGCTGCTGGGTCAGATTCCAATAACTTTTGGTTCCTGTTATACCTTTATGTTCATAGATGTGACCAGAATTGACACAGTGCTTTCTTTAAGAAACCCCTATAGGTTTTAGAGCCCAAGTGCATTCTCAAGCGCTATAAAACCGTGAGCAATGTCCTCAATTTGGGATACAAATATTTAATACGTTTTGCGATACGCTGCGTAAGTTGATGTCTAGGGTTTCAGAAAGCAACACCTTGCTGTATTTATCACTTCATTATGCCATTTATTATACATGTATTACAGTTCAGTAATGCTTAGATGTGAGTAGATTTACTATAATAATGTAGCGCAGACGCGATGGCGTAAAATATGTCGAAAGAATTTTCGAATACAGATGGCGCAGCAACTGGAAATACGAATAATGGTAGGAAACATTGTGTTTCGGCTCCAGGAACCGATGGCAGTGGTAGTATGTCAGGGAATTCGCAAGATGGACCAACTGCGTCTTCGCTTTCAATAGCAAGAATGCGTAATACTGCTGCAACAGGAGCGGCAAGAAGCGGTCGTGGTTCGGGCGTTGTCATGGCGGGAAACGTTTCGTCATCTGATACAGCGCCACCACAAATTCCGACAACGCCGGCGAGCGCCGCTGGAAGCTCTTCATCTTCATCAAACGAGCTTAATGATCTTCAGCTGCAACATCCCGCTGACCCATTGCCCCCAGCCAGTCCAGGTGGCACAAGACCGACGGCTTCGTCGCTGATAGCAGGAGCCAGTTGCAGCAGCGGTAGTTCTAAATCCAACAACAGTAATAGCAGCGCAACCAGCGGCAACGGCGGCGGCGGCGGTGGAAGCAGCACATATATTTTGTTACCCGTTTCACTTCGTATGGACGGTGACAAGGTGCAACTTGATATTGTCGATCCAAAAACGCTGGTATCTGCTGCTGCCTCATCGTCGCCATCACCAAAACTTAACTCATGTGCTTCGGCTCGTGGAGGAGCAACTGGTGGCGGTGAATCATCGAATATTACGGCCTCAATTGATGAACAACACCATCACCGTCACCATCACCAGCGTCGTCATCATACGCTCGGAACATCGTCGTCTCCTGGCTCTGCTGCAGCAGCAACCGCGTTTAGTTTAAAACCGTCTCAGCTGCAGTCGTTGCTGCTACGTTGCAGTAACAACTGCTGCAGCGGCCTAAACTCCAAATCAATGTCCACTAATCAACCGAGAAATCGTAATCATCAGTATCGCCACCTTGACCAGCAGGAAGACGATCAATGGCGAGTCGGGACTTCCCCAGCTGGAAGTGGTTCCAGTGTTGTTCGGCGAAATATCGACTATCAGTGTGTTCAGGAACATATGCAGGACTCTTCGTCTCCATCTCCATTTGATACACATGTTTGTTGCGGCAGCAGTAAGACATCACCTAATGAAACTACATCTTCGTCATCATATTCTTCTCGTCATTATTACGACGATTGCTGTAACAAAGACACCGATGTTGGAAATGTTTGTCATCATGGTAGTTTCGGAAGCGGTGACGATGTGGACGATATGATACCTTCCCCTACTACACCCACACAGGCAGTGCTGAACCAGAGGCCAGCTTCGAATATTGGCGTTACTATGCCGATGTCAGCATCATCCGGTCAGGTGACTATACCATCACCACCTATTCCAACTACAACAGGCGTTGCTGCATCGCCAAGGCGTGGCGTAGTATCATCGGCAACTAGCACGCAGTCAGCTGTATCGGGTTTGGCTAACCAACATCGACCTGTGACGCCGATGGCCTCTTCAATGCAAGAAGTAGTAACGGCGACATGTAAGGAGAAATCATTGACAACTGCCAGGATGGCAGCTCGTGACGCTGGAACTAGTGTATCGTATTCGCGTGTCGCAAACGTGCGACGAAGAAATGATGCACTTACCCGTAGTCGTGACATTTTCGCGACGGCAGGGCCGAACCGAAGCGGGGCAACAGTGCAAGAAAGCTTTACATGTCATTCTAACGCTATTGCAGGATTAAGGCTACCGGAGTTAGCAAGCCAACCAGGTAAGCCACTGGATTCGCATGGAGTATTAGGCGTTGTCACTGGCGGTCATCCATTTGATCCGGCTAATGCCCATTGGTCGACATCCAAAACAAACAGTTTTATGTCGCGGGCTCGTTCTCAACGTAACATTACAAATTTTTCGGCGTCGCTTGCTGCCTGTTCTAGTTCTGAGTCGCCGCAATCTGTGATCTCTCAATCCTCATTATATTCTTGCTCGTCGGCAGCAACTGCTAACAGTTCCACCATTAGTTGTGTCGGTAGTGGTAGTAGTAGCACATATAATAATTGCAGTGGCAGTAGTTTTAGCTATTATTGCCTGCCTTCATCGCGCTGTTCGACATCAGTTGGAGGTGGGGTCTCTGTAGTTGCGGCAAATTTACAATCGCCTCCTCCTCCTCCCTGTTCACAGACTGTGACCGCTATGACGCACACCATCACAATGAATCATCCAGTTTTCACCACAGCATATGCCAGTATGTTGTCGTCGTTCACTACAAATCAACGTCAACATTCGGTTGTAGCGTCACGTGAAAACGGTATTACCCCTGCTCCTTCTATAGGCATGCAGCAGTTGCCGTCGTCTGGCGATGAGGGTTCATCATCCAAGTCTGTGATGGCTGCTTACCACTACCATCATCATCCGCAGCCTGGAAATGCGACGCACTACTATCATCGGCGATTAGACAATGTGGAATCTGCCACCGAGCGCAATGCTAGTGAGTCATGTACCCATAACGAAACTGGGGACGATAGTTGCGGTAACGTTGACGAGCCGTCAAACAAGCCTTCTCTTATACCTGTTTATTCACAGTCAAAGGTCTCAAATCAAGATAACGTAATCTCAGCTGATGGTTGTGTCGTCTCCTCTGCTTTACTATCGTCCACTTCAGTTACTGCTGGCGCAACGCTTCGACTACCTCATCGGCAGTTCTTGTCGCCACACAAGTCATCGTGGTCATCGAGTCCAGGACAGCAGGACGACAAGCCAACTACCATAATTCCAAACGTTGATCCGTCATATTCGTCACGGAGTCATAAAGTGTCGTCGTCGCCATGGGCGGAATCAACAGACAGATCACTTGAATGGCAAGGAGCAACATGGGCTACGCAAGCACAGTCGGCCATGATGCTAGACGAGGAAGACGAAGAAGATATTTCGACCGCTACGGAATTAATTGCAGTAACAGGGAACAGTTGTCTCCGAAGCAGCGTTCCCACGTTGGAAGCAGTAACGAGCGGCCGTTGCTCGCAGCTTCATCGCTCACCTGCAGGAGATGGGTCCAACGCACCTAGTAATTGCTCGCGCGACTTTGACTCAGTCCATCCTGTTTCTACAGAGACACCACGTACTAATACTACGGCGGAAATGCAAATACCCACACCTCCGTCATCTGCGTCGGCGGTTACTGCATCTTGCGCAACGTCGGTAGATACAAATAATAGCGGAAGCGATACGATGTCAGCACAACAGTCATTGGCAGTGTTGTCGGCAGCACCCGCTCGTGGCAGACGCAACCGTGGTGCCGTGGGAGACGGTGGTACCGGCGGAAACAAAATGTGTTCATACACATTTGCAGATCAGCCAGATCATCCACCTTGTAAACAGCGTCGTATAACCGGCTACGGATATTGCATTCGTCATATACTGAATGATCCGACGGCCCCGTATACACAGTGTGCGCACGTTCGTACTCCGGGACCGCATGGGCGCAATAAGACGCTTCTGTGTGGCGGTGTTCGATGTACAAATCCAGTGCCGTTTAATCAGGGATCAGAGTAAGTTATTGTTTTGCCGAATTAAACCTGGGTTGTACTTACATATATATTATGTTTAATGCAATATCAGCCAGTAGGTGTACATTGTTAAATCTGGACAACAGCTAACCCTGAGGTTGAATTTAATCGTTTTCTTGTGCAAATTCTTGAAATTACACTATATTTCTCAATATCGATTAATTTTAAAAATTATTTCCTATTCAAAATTCTTCATCTCTGCGTTTTTGATGGATTTTCGCAAATTTTATTGGCGCTTAGGGAATCAACTGGTGTTTCTGGCTTTTTGCTTGCGCAGCTACATTAATTTTTGTCTAAAATCCCGCCTGACAGAAATTAATATTGGAACATATTATTTTGGTGTTGTGGGGTTTACTGATCATATTAAGTTTCTGGGCTCCCCATTACTAAAATTTGCAGAAAATTTAGGATTCAGACGGTTAAAAATCAGTGCTAAAAACACTGTCAAAACCCTTTTGATGGAGAGAAAAGATCGGTTTTGAATTTTTTACTTTTCTAGTTCTTGAACCGCCTCAATGTCCCTGTAATACAATACACCTTTAATACTTAACAGGCAACGCAGCGGCAATTTTCAGCATATGTCGAACAATAAGACGCTTCATTTCATGACCCCGTTACCAAAATTCCGAAAACATTCGAAATTTACAAATAAATCATCCAAAAAAATTTGATTTTTATAGTCGTTATTGTTTACTTTGTAAGCTACTGCAAACTGTCTTGCTGAATGCACACCAATGCCTTACTAAATCTAATTTTTTCATCGAATTAAATATAAACAACCCCCAAAACTTTCATAATTTACAGATAAATTTCAGGTAAAAAAGAATTTCAACAGCCCTTGTAATCCAGCGAAAGTTATTGAATCAGAAAGAGCGGAATTTCCACACGTAGCTTTGGTAGCGGCAAAAATCATAAAAAAATTTCATTTTTTATCCGGCTGTGATCATACCTGATCACCGGGTGGATAGACCTTCACACATTTTTGACCACAAATTCAATCTATTTGTAGCCTTTCATTAGACGCTAAACCCGCGGACTAAACCTTCCAGGTCCAACTGGGCCCGAAAGAGTCAAGCGGTCGCATTTTTAAATTTGATCAACCCGGTACCTTTTATTCGTGACCTATATCTCGAGACAGAGGTTTCGCAGCGGAAAAGGGAACGCTATAACTTTGCTTATACGCATTTTCTGTCAGAGCTTCCGTTTTCGAGCTATGAGCGTATATATGTTTAAACACCCAAAAAGTGAAAAATCCAAAATTTTTACAAAACAAGTCGTTGCTTGTTCGTGGTGAACTATGGATTATAGGGTCGTTTAACCCGTTAAACAAGTTGGTCGCACTCTTTTAACGCCAAACTGGTTGTGTCATTCCTGCGGTACAGTGGTGCCATACAAAATTTGATAAATTGTGGCACCAAAATAGTCAAATTTCGCCCGCAGAGCAGCTATACTCATTCCGTTTCACCTCGCTTTGGGAGTTTAACTGTTACATGTCTTACCGAATGCAAACCACGTAAATACAATTTTTTTCATTGTAATTCGCAACCCCAGAAGCTGGGTAGCGAACTAATAAATTCCCAGAAAAAAGTTGTAATTACGATATTCATTACTGCTCACATTGCGAGCCGCTGAGAATTGTTTTATTGAATGCACAACACAATCGTAAATACAATAATTTCATCCTGACTCAGCAAATTTAAAATTTCGTAGTCATTATTGCTCACGTTGTGGACACTGAAAATTGTCTTACTGAATGCAAACCACATAAATATAATTTTTGTATCGTAAACAGCAACGCCGAAAATCTGTAGTCGTCAACATACAAGTAAAGTAGAAAAATAGCAAAAGCAAATATTTTCCGTGAGAAAATTTAGCATTTTATGGCCCTAACAGCGGCACAGAGCATACATACCCAATGCGGCTTTAAAATATCGCTAATTTTGGTCCGACAAGCACGAAACTGACTAATAGCCAAAATTTTTAATATTCCATTTGATTTAAGAATATCTCAAAAATTGCTGTAGAAAAAACTTCTGTGAAGTAAAGTTATTTAATCCTTAAATAACATGCGGACGCATTTCAGCACTAAGATGTGCTACAAAAATATATAGCTTTACCTTTCTCTTTATTTCTACTGGATCCGAAACAACTACAGGATTTGATGAAGATGTCGCCGAACTGCGGCGCGTAACCACGGCATTATTGTTGTGTCCGCGATCGACCGATATCGAGTCCCGATCTTGGCCAACGCTAGCTGCGAAAAACTCCGTGTTGCTTGTCACACCCAGTTCAACTTTGACTACTGGCGGAGTTGTTCCAAGAGACCGACTGGAGTCACTGAGATTCTGCGATGTTTGGTGTTCACCATCGACCCCTGGTTTAGTGCTTGTTGGCTTCACCGCTACAGCAGCACTGGTACCGGTTACTGTAGCGGCACATGTCAGCAATGGTGATTTTGGCGAAAATCCAGTAAAGCTACTTGCACTGTCTCCAGGTGACATCCCGCAACCATCGCGCTGAGCTGAAGAAGTTACATACGCTTGATGCTGAGTCCATCCGGCAACGTGTTGATTTTCATGACTGCCAAGGCTTCTATTCGGCTGTTGTAAAAACTGCTCAAACGGCGCATTCGACAAAACTATATCGCGGTGATTTGATTCCGTATTCCAACGTATATTCTGTTTATCTCGAATACGACCGCTGGTTGTAGTTGCTGCAACAGCCGATATTGTATAATTATTGCTTAATTGCTGCTGCTGTGACCGTGTAACTGTCAACGGAATACCACAATCAGACAAATAAGCATTTCGTTCAAAAGTATGTGGTTTGGCAGAATTTAACGTTACGCATTGTTGCCTCATAGAGCTTGTAGATGATGAGCCTGTCACCATCGCTGCAGAACTCGAAGCGACAGATGGTGCTCCGCTATCCCGCCGATTTCCGCACTGCACCCTTGCGCATATTGACGCTTGTTTCTCAAGAGGAGTTTCCGACGATGATGATGCCAAGGTAATAGATGGATCTAATGATTGCGGCTCATTACGATTCGTACCGCAGTCATGCAACGGCTCACCGCAGCTCGCTGGTCCTGTTATGGTATGATCGTGGCAATTTTCGCGAACAGGCGTGGTAGCATTCGGCGGCAACGATAGCAGTTCGACCAAAGTAGTATTCCCGCACGACGGAGATTGAGAATGGCCGCTATGACTAGAATGCATATCGGCGTTCCGCTGTTGTATTCGGCAAGATTCGTCATTTCCATTACACCCGTCGCTGCAAGTTAATGATAGTTTATTTTTTTGCATTGTGCTGCCACAACTGTCGCTACTATGTGCCTGCGGATGTAGGGTATCCGAGGAATTGTTCGTTTGGCATTGTTGTTGCTGCTGCTGTTGACGACCACACATCGAACTATTACCGTTTTCAGCTGCTGACGTCATTGTCAGACGCGGTGCGGCTGATGGAAATCCAGGTTCTTCTAATGAAGTCATACGTTGCTGTTCCGCCAACATGCTGTGGGACGAACGATACGAACTAGAAGAATGTGCGTCAACAAGCTGAGTTTGATGTTGCTTATGCAGACTGGTACCGGTACAGCTCCGATAGTAATCGGGGAACGCAGAAGGCGCAGGTTGGCTGCAACTGTTTGCTGTGGCTGCTGCAATAGGATTCGTTGGCGTCGTCGGCGGTCCTTGAGGCGACGCAGGACCTCCAACACGGCCACAATTCGGCGACGAAATCTGTTGTTTTTGCAGGCGATCAATATTCGCTCGAGAAATCGAGTGCTCCGGTTGTACTAGTACGGATTTTGAAGCATTAGGTTTTGGATGTAGTAATCCTACTGTGACAGCTGCTGTACTGCCACGTTTGGGTTTTTTCTCCTTCATTCCCATCGCGATCATGTGCGTTGAACAAAACCTAAAATCATAGAAAATAATACCAATACAACACACGAAAGTACAAACCAACGAAATATATTTCTCAAAATAATGAGCTGAAATTCAATTTAGCATTTATATACTTAGTATATATACAGCAGAGACATGAATATAACGTTCTGAACAATTTTCTGGTGACAAGTACGTATGTGTCTGGTAAACGATGACGCACAATGTTTAAAGTAATTATTTATAATTACGAGTTGCAAGGAGCTCTACACGACCATGCGCCAACCATAGATAGATAGTTTATTACTGACACCATTGGAAAACTTGACAGGTCAGATCAGGCAACGCTACCATCATTCTCCTCCTGCCAATAAAGCAAGGCCTACTGCCCTCCGATTGCCAGGTGACAAAAAATTACACATACAGAACATAACAAAAAAGATCAGCTATAAACTGTGGTCATAATTAGCTTGGGAAAAAGAATAATTATAGATTTATCGATCAAGTAGGAAGATCTGACAGCTATAACAATAACAAAATATAAGCAATTCAAAATCATAAGCAGATTGGACGGGAAGGACCAGGGGTGATCACCTAACCCACCGCCCTCTCAGACTGTTCTCGAAACTAATTTTAGAGACTTGGTTGCTAAATTTTTAGATGAAGTAGAAAGACAACAGTATTCGGCAAATTGTTCCATTTGAATGGAATGCGGTAGGCAAAAGTATTATTTATAAGTTCGGATCGACTAAAAGGAACAAGCAACTTGAAAATATTTGATCTGAAACCCAAATAGTCGTGGTGCTGTACAAAATCGCTGGGCTCTAAACAGGTCTGACTGTTTAGAATTTAAAAAGCGAGCACCAAATCAAACAAAATTCTACGATCTTCAAGGATTTTAATATTCAATAAACTGAGTCTTTCAGTATAAGACAAATTTTGGAAACCCGAAAGTTTTTTTGTGAAAAAACGTTGAACACTCTCAACGTGGTCAACGTCCTTCAACAAAAAAGGAAACCATATAGCAGTACCGTATTCCAAAACAGGGAGTACGTAGGTAGTGTATAGTTTCATCAAAAAATCTACTTTGCGACAACGGAAAGCTTTGAAAATATGTGATACAAGTAAGCGAGCTCTGCGAGCGATCTTGTAACAGTGCAGCGAAAATTTTTCGTCAGAGCAGAGAAGAACACCAAGATCGTTTAAAGAGCTGGTCTGAGGTAGTGGAAAAATGCCTAGAGTATAATACGATGCATCAACGTCTGGGCCGAACACGAAAATTGAGCACTTGGAAACTGCGATTGATAACTGCCAGTTATATGCCCATTTTGCTATACTAGTTAGGTCTTTCTGTAATTAAATCGAAATTACAGTCCTGTGACACCTCAGTGTAATTTTTTGCATCGTCAGTCTACATAGATACATTACCGAACGAGACATTATGTGGTAGATCATCTATATATAACAAAAACAACAAAGGCCCAAGCACGGAGCCCTGTGGACCCCACTAGTTACTTTAACAGTGGCAGATGCGAAACCCTGGACATAACTTTGCTGAGTGCAATTTAATAGAAATGCTGAGATCACTTCAGCAATTTTCCCTGAACGCCAAACTTGTTTAGTTTAAAAATTAATTTTTCGTAACTAACTGTATCAAAAACCTTTGCGAAATCTATATAACATGTATGTACACTCTTACGCTGCTCACGCGTACTGTACCATTAATTCAAAGTTTGGAGTACATTTGTAACCGTTGACCGTTTGGATACAAAACCGTGTCGGGACTTAGTTAAAATCTCATTTCCAATTATGTATTTTGTGATAGATTCTTTAACAATGCCTTCCATGATCTTACAGGCACTAGAAGTCAAACTAATTGGTCTATAGTTTTCGGCCAAGGAGTTATCGCCTTTACGCTTGTATAATGGAATAACTTTTGCTTTGCAGCCACTGATTTGGCAAGATACCCTCTTCAAAGGAAGCAGAAAAAATGCAATAAAGCGGTTTTGCCACCGCAGATGCACAGTTCTTTAGAACAATAGAAGGTATGTCGTCGGGACCACACGATAACTTGGGTATTATAGCTCTAAGAGCTTTTAAAACGATATCTTCAGTTAAAGGAATACTATGGATAGAGCTGGTAATATTAGAGTCAAAAGGTGGTAGAATACCGTTATCTACTGTGAAAATCGAACAAAACTGGGTTTGTAAAAGATTTGCTTTTTCATCTGGAAGTTCAAAAATGCCTAATCTATTTCGCAAGGGTGGTGTTGAACCAGTTGATTTAAGTTTAGAGTTAACAAAGCGATAAAAATTTGATATATCGTTTGATAAGAGTACTTTTTTTCGTCTGCAAGAATATCAGATTCAGCTGCAAGTTTTCCCCTATTGGAAGCGGCTTTAAAAGCCCATTTATCGCTAGGTTCGTTTGTTTTCTTATACCTCTTCCAGCATTCACGCTTAACTTTATATGCTTTACGAGTGAGGGAATTCCATGGGTATTTACGGCAACTTTTAAACACACATTTGGGAATAAACATTTCAATGGAATAATGAACTATATCAGCAAAGGTATTCCACATTTGTTCAACTGAATTGAATCGTGCAAATAGGCCTAACCAGTCCATAGTGTGTAAGAAATTTGTCATACCAGAAAATTAGCTTTGCGGTATACATAGTTAAACTTTGTAGAAAATTTAGGCAAATCACTGACGCCAATGTTAATTTTAAACAATAACTTGTTATGGTCGCATGTCGAAAAGGGTTCTTCAATAGAAAAAACTAAATCCAATATATCTATCTACATTATATTTTTACCTTCAAAGGAATTTTTTGCTAAAAAGGAGACACCACCGCGATCGAGCTAAAACAATACACCCACCATGGCGGCGACCAGGCTGCTCGGAACGATAAACAGTAAACTCATCTGTAAATTTGAGCAGAATATCATTAAATCCGGAGTAAATCAAGTTTCGGTGATAAAAATAAAATCATGTTCCATTTTGGTTCGATATACGTTCGTTCGACACAGCGAAATAGTTATGCACGTTTGATGCTATGTTATGCATATATATAAGCAAGAAGTGTTTCATTAACAAAATTTTTTTGATACATATCCAACCGATTAACTTATAACTAGCACGTGTGAGCGGAGGAAGTGACAAAGCTAGTGTAGCATATCTATACCAGTGTCCAGATATTTAGGAATTCCAAAACTGGAAAATCTGAGCCCAATCAAAGTAGCAGGAACGCAATAATACGTTAGGACCACATTAAGCACATCTCCAAACCATATAATATAACCCTTTATTTTCTCCCCTAATAAGCAAAAAGCCACATTTCGCACTAATTTATTAGTCGCAACACTCAAAAAAGGAGTTTACTGTAATTTTATCCGGTATGTTCATACACACATGCCGAACTGAATGCGCACCGTACAAACACAGTTGCTTGCATGGTATTCAATAATATATAGACTAAATCTAGACAACTGTTTACAATTATATTAAGCAAGGCTATTTCTGTTACCAAAACCTAGTATACTGGTTACCTCTGCAGCGTACCACACAATATAATGATATCTCCATTGATTTTTATCTTGCGATTTAATTCAGCCAAACCATTGCCAACACACTGTTCGAAAAGCGTTCAATATATACTTGGCTTCTGTCGCTAATCAATTGTGTAATCTTATAATGTAATTGCCGTATGTCTGTCTGTGTGTGTCCCAAGTTTTGGATTTGTCACGTACTTTTGATCATAACTTTTGAAACTGTTTATGGATTTTATGCTGTTTTTTTGTTGGGTAGGAAATCGATATGGGAATGCAGGGACAATATTTTTGGGCACCCCTTATGTTTTTTTCATTATAATGTATATAATTGCCGTATGTCTGTCTGTGTGTGTCCCAAGTTTTGGATTTGTCACATACTTTTGAAACTGTTTATGGATTTTATGCGGTTTTTTGGTTGAGTAGGAAATCGATATGGGAATACAGAAACAATATTTTTGGGCACCCCTTATGTTTTTTTCACAACCCACACGCCTTGAAATAAAAAACAGTGTTTATTTTATACGTTTTAATGGTGTAACTTTTCAACTGCTTCATGGATTTTCACGAACCTTTTTTGTATCATTTCTTTAAGACGTGCCGAAAGTATCGACGAACTTTTGCAAAGGGGGTGTACCCCCTAATTGGGGGACCCCCCTTTAAACTATCTTATAATGTAATTGACGTATGTCTGTCTGTGTGTCCCAAGTTTTGTGTTTGTCACATATTTTTGACCATGGCTTTTAAAACCGCTTATGGATTTTTATAGGGTTTTTGTTGGATTATAATGTAATTGCCGTATGTCTGTCTGTGTGTCCCAAGTTTTGTGCTTGTCACATATTTTTGACCATGACTTTTGAAACTGCTTATGGATTTTTATGGGGTTTTTGTTGATAGGACATCGAATATGGGAATACACTGACACTATTTTTGGGCATCCCCTTCGCATTTTTCACAACCCACCCCCTTTGAATTAAAAAATAGTGTCATTTTATTGGTTTTCATGATGTCACTTTTCAACTGCTTCATGGGTTTTGACAATTTTTTTGTTTTATTTGTTTAAGACGTGCCGAAAGTAACGACAAAGCTTTGCAAAGGGGATGTACCCCCTAATTGGGGACCCCCTTTAAACTATCTTATAAGGTAATTGCCGTATGTCTGTCTGTGTGTCCCAGGTTTTGTGTTTGTCACATATTTTTGACCATGACTTTTAAAACCGCTTATGGATTTTTATGGGGTTTTTGTTGGATTATAATGTAATTGCCGTATGTCTGTCTGTGTGTCCCAAGTTTTGTGCTAGTCACATATTTTTGACCATGACTTTTAAAACCGCTTATGGATTTTTATGGGGTTTTTGTTGTATAGGACATCGAATATGGGAATGCACTGACACTATTTTTGGGCATCCCCTTCGCTTTTTCCACAACCCACCCCCTTTGAATTACAAAATAGTGTCATTTTATTGGTTTTCATAACTGCTTCATGGATTTTGACAATCTTTTTTGTTTTATTTGTTTAAGACGTGCCCAAAGTATCGACAAAGTTTTGCAAAGGGGATGCACCCCCTACTTGGGGGACCCCCCTTTAAACTATCTTATAATGTAATTGCCGTATGTCTGTCTTTGTTTGTGCCAAGTTTTGGGTTTGTCACATATTTTTGACGATGACTTTTGAAACCGTTTATGGATTTTTGTGCGGGTTTTTGTTGGACAGGAAATAGATATGGGAACGCATGGACACTATTGTTGGGCATCCCCTATGCTTTTTCACAACCCACCCCCTTTGAATTAAAAAATAGTGTCATTTTATTGGTTTTCATAATGTAACTTTTCAACTGCTTCATGGATTTTGACGAACTTTTTTGGTTTCATTTCATTAAGACGTGCCGAAAGTATCGACGAACTTTTGCAATGAGCATGTACCCCCTAATTGGGGGACCCCTTTAAACTATCTTATAATGTAATTGCCGTATGTCTGTCTGTGTGTCCCAAGTTTTGGGTTTGTCACATATTTTTGACCATGACTTTTGAAACCGTTTATGAATTTTTATGGGGTTTTTGTTGGATAGGACATCGAATATGTGAATGCACTGACACTATTTTTGGGCATCCCCTACGCTTTTTTCACAACACCCCCCTTTGAATTAAAAAATAGTGTCATTTTATTGGGTTTCATGATGTCACTTTTCAACTGCTTCATGGAGTTTGACAATCTTTTTCGTTTCATTTCTTTAAGACGTGCCGAAAGTATCGACGAGCTTTTGCAAATGGGATGTACCCCCTAATTGGTGGACCTTCTTTTAAACCATCTTATGACACTGTTTTCGACATTTTGACACATCCGTAAGGGCGTAATAGTGTTTTCGCTATTTTAACACAACCGTGAGGGGGTAATGTTGTTTTTATCATTTTAACACATCTGTAATAGGGTAATGTTGTTTTCATCATTTTAACACATCCATAAGGACGTAATGCTGTTTTCAGCATTTTGACACCTCCGCAAGGGTATGATACTGTTTTCGACATTATAACACATCTGTAATGGGGTAATGTTGTTTTCGACATTTTAACACACACATAAGGGTATAATAGTGTTTTTATCATTTTGACACATCCGTAAGGGTGTAATAGTGTTTTCACTATTTTAACACATACCAAACTAGGGATGAAAAAACAGAGTAAGTTTGTATTTTTTACAAATGTCATAACTTAAAAAATACTGTTTTCCGGAAAAACGGGTGCCGCAGGCCCACTCTGCTATACTACCGGCGCGAAGCGGGCCGAAGGCCGGCTTTCGCGGTGGTGGATATAAAACTCTTGCCTTCCTCTGAGAAAAATTCTAGTTACACCACCTATATTATATATAATTCAATTGTGGTCATTATGCCATGGTAACTTAATCCGTGACGTTAATCTTGTTGAAAACGTGCAGAGAAAAGTGACGGGTTATTGGAATGACCTTGATCTTGTTTAAGTGCGCAATTGCTTCCTTGCCTTCGCTACTGTGAACGCCCTGCAGATTTGGCATTGCAGTCACTTACCGATGAAAGCTGGCGGCAAAAATGGACCTCTATTTGTTTTCAGGGTCGCTTAACGCGATAGAGGCAGTTTTATATGCTTGGTATATATTCAATAAGTACGATATAAATTTTAAAACCTTCCGAATATTGGTCATTGGGGGAAAATAGGATTTCTTGTGATGTGTGCTGAAAATGGTAACAACGCCGCTAATAATGTATTGTTGGGTTATGATGCCCTTTCTGGAACTTTAGAGTGGACTCTAGGACATCAGCCTGGAACTTCGAAATAATCATTAAGCAGAGACTACTAAAATTAGCCACACGGTCTCCGTTGTGATCGCTGGGTGCAAAACCACTACCTCCCGGAATTTATTAAGGTTCTAATTTTTATCTGAAGACTCAGAAGAGAGATACCTATAACTCTGGGCTCTCCAAATTTGGAGGGGTGGGGGCCTCCCCCTGGTTCATGCCCGCTGGCTAATTTTTGAGCTCCCCCGATTCACTGCCTCTTGCAAAATTTTTGTTTCCAATAGGTGCAAAGTACATAAAATTTTGATCAAAATTCCGTTCTGAAGCCAAAAATTTCAAAATTCTGAAGAAAAAAAGTAAAAAATTCAAAACCGATCTTTCTCTCCATCAAAAGGGTTTTGACAGTGTTTTTAGCACGATTTTTAACCGTCTTAATCCTAAAATTTTCTGGCAAAATTTTCAGCAAATGGGGAGCCCAGAAACTTAATATGATCAGTAAACCCCACAACACCAAAATAATATGTTCCAATATTAATTTCTGTCAGGCGGGATTTTAGACAAAAATTAATGTAGCTGCGCAAGCAAAAAGCCAGAAACACCAGTTGATTCCCTAAGCGCCAATAAAATTTGCGAAAATCCATCAAAAACGCAGAGATGAAGAATTTTGAAATTTTTGGCTTCATAACTAATTTTGATCAAAATTCATGCACTTCGGACCTATCGGAAACAAAAATTTTGCAAGAGGCAGTGAATGGGGAGCTCAAAAATTAGCCAGCGGGCATGAACCAGGGGGAGGCCCCCACCCCTCCAAATTTGGAGAGCCCAGAGTTATAGGTATCTCTCTTCTGAGTCTTCAGATAAAAATTAGAACCTTAATAAATTCCGGGAGGTAGTGGTTTTGGCACCCAGCGATCACAACGGAGACCGTGTGGCTAATTTTAGAAGTCTCTGCTTAATGATTATTTCGAAGTTCCAGGCTGATGTCCTAGAGTCCACTCTAAAGTTCCAGAAAGGGCATCATAACCCAACAATACATTATTAGCGGCGTTGTTACCATTTTCAGCACACATCACAAGAAATCCTATTTTCCCCCAATGACCAATATTCGGAAGGTTTTAAAATTTATATTGAAATGATTGAATATATACCAAGCATATAAAACTGCCTCTATCGCGTTAAGCGACCCTGAAAACAAATAGAGGTCCATTTTTGCCGCCAGCTTTCATCGGTAAGTGACTGCAATGCCAAATCTGCAGGGCGTTCACAGTAGCGAAGGCAAGGAAGCAATTGCGCACTTAAACAAGATCAAGGTCATTCCAATAACCCGTCACTTCTCCCTGCACGTTTTCAACAAGATTAACGTCACGGATTAAGTTACCATGGCATAATGACCACAATTGAATTATATATAATATAGGTGGTGTAACTAGAATTTTTTTAATAAGGAAGGCAAGAGTTTTATATTTACTCACCGCGAAAGCCGGCCTTCGGCCCGCTTCGCGCCGGGAGAATACCAGAGTGGGCCTGCGGTATCCCGCCGTTTTTCCGGAAAACAGTATTTTTTAAGTTATGACATTTGTAAAAAATACAAACTTACTCTGTTTTTTCATCCCGAGCCTCCAATGCGTCAAAATAGCGAAAACATGATTACACCCTTACGGATGTGTCAAAATGATAAAAACACTATTATACCCTTATGTGTGTGTTAAAATGTCGAAAACAACATTACCCCATTACAGATGTGTTATAATGTCGAAAACAGTATCATACCCTTGCGGAGGTGTCAAAATGCTGAAAACAGCATTACGTCCTTATGGATGTGTTAAAATGATGAAAACAACATTACCCTATTACAGATGTGTTAAAATGATAAAAACAACATTACCCCCTCACGGTTGTGTTAAAATAGCGAAAACACTATTACGCCCTTACGGATGTGTCAAAATGTCGAAAACAGTGTCATAAGATGGTTTAAAAAGAGGTCCACCAATTAGGGGGTACATCCCATTTGCAAAAGCTCGTCGATACTTTCGGCACGTCTTAAAGAAATGAAACGAAAAAGATTGTCAAACTCCATGAAGCAGTTGAAAAGTGACATCATGAAACCCAATAAAATGACACTATTTTTTAATTCAAAGGGGGGTGTTGTGAAAAAAGCGTAGGGGATGCCCAAAAATAGTGTCAGTGCATTCACATATTCGATGTCCTATCCAACAAAGACCCATAAAAATTCATAAACGGTTTCAAAAGTCATGGTCAAAAATATGTGACAAACCCAAAACTTGGGGACACACAGACAGACATACGGCAATTACATTATAAGATAGTTTAAAGGGGTCCCCAAATTAGGGGGTACATGCTCATTGCAAAAGTTCGTCGATACTTTCGGCACGTCTTAATGAAATGAAACCAAAAAAGTTCGTCAAAATCCATGAAGCAGTTGAAAAGTTACATTATGAAAACCAATAAAATGACACTATTTTTTAATTCAAAGGGGGTGGGTTGTGAAAAAGCATCGGGGATGCCCAACAATAGTGTCCATGCGTTCCCATATCTATTTCCTGTCCAACAAAAACCCGCACAAAAATCCATAAACGGTTTCAAAAGTCATCGTCAAAAATATGTGACAAACCCGAAACTTGGCACAAACAAAGACGGACATACGGCAATTACATTATAAGATAGTTTAAAGGGGGGTCCCCAATTAGGGGGTACACCCCCTTTGCAAAAGTTCGTCGATACTTTCGGCACGTCTTAAACAAATAAAACAAAAAAGATTGTCAAAATCCATGAAGCAGTTATGAAAACCAATAAAATGACACTATTTTGTAATTCAAAGGGGGTGGGTTGTGGAAAAAGCGAAGGGGATGCCCAAAAATAATCTCAGTCATTTCCATATTCGATGCCTATAGACAAAAACCCCATGAAAATCCATAAGCGGTTTTAAAAGTCATGGTCAAAAATATGTGACTAGCACAAAACTTGGGACACACAGACAGACATACGGCAATTACATTATAATCCAACAAAAACCCCATAAAAATCCATAAGCGGTTTTAAAAGTCATGGTCAAAAATATGTGACAAACACAAAACCTGGGACACACAGACAGACATACGGGAATTTCCTTATAAGATAGTTTAAAGGGGTCCCCAAACTAGGGGTACATCCCTTGCAAAGCTTTGTCGTTACTTTCGGCACGTCTTAAACGAATAAAACAAAAAAATCTAAAACCCAAGTGAAGCAGTTGAAAAGTGACATCATGAAAACCAATAAAATGACACTATTTTTCAGTTCAAAGGAGATAATTGAAAAAATGCAGAAGGGAATGCCCAAAAATAGTGTCAGTGTATTCCCATATTCGATGTCCTATCAACAAAAACCCCATAAAAATCCATAAGCAGTTTCAAAAGTCATGGTCAAAAATATGTGACAAGCACAAAACTTGCGAACACACAGACAGACATACGGCAATTACATTATAATCCAACAAAAACCCTATAAAAATCCATAAGCGGTTTTAAAAGCCATGGTCAAAAATATGTGACGAACACAAAACTTGGGACACACAGACAAGACATACGTCAATTACATTATAAGATAGTTTAGAGGGAGTGCCCGGATTCAGGGGGTACACCCCCTTCCGAAAGTTCGTCGATACTTTCGGCACGTCTTAAAAGAAATGATTCAAAAGAAAGGTTCGTGAAAATCCATGAAGCAGTTGAAAAGCTACACCATTAAAACGTATAAAATAAACACTGTTTTTTGTTTCGAGGCGTGTGGGTTGTGAAAAAAACATAAGGGGTGCCCAAAAATATTGTTTCTGTATTCCCATATGGATTTCCTACTCAACCAAAACCTAGTATTGTGGTTCTGCTG
>JASANE010021411.1:0-17451 GCA_030248225.1 Trileptium ribeirensis
CAGTGCTACTGATAAAATTTCTTGAATATTTCTGCTTTGGGAGGCAACATGAATTGTAATTAGGAGAAGTTGCTGCTATCAATGTTAATGGGACTATCATATACAGAGCGTTTCATAAGCATGGGCGGCGATGCCGGGGGAAGGGGATGAGGGGGTTGCACATCAATATCAATGGATAAGTAGTAAAGAAAATTATGCTCACCCCCCCATTATTTTTAGGGATAGCCACCCCAGGCCTTAAATTAGTATAGTCGTTTGAGCCTTCAGTACAAAACAATATTGTCACATGAAAAAATGAAATATTTATAACAAACGTGAAATGGAACTAAAATTGTCATGATTCAGCCCTAAACGCTAATCTGTTGTCCACCGCCTTTAGTTATTTCCCCCAGTTGATATCGCACAGACGGTCTGAATTTCTGCGGAATTTCTAACCTTTTAGGAAGAACGATTCATTTGTGATAATGTTCTTGAAGCGTTCACAGTACGATGTTCCCAGGCATAAGGCGGTTCCGCCGAACACCTCACAAGAAAAAGTCGCATAGCATTAAATTAGGTGAGGTAATTAGGTAAATTAAAACTACCGCGCCAATCGAACCATTCTCTTAAAACATTTTATTCGAAAAGATTATTCTTATGCTGGGAGAAGCGCCACTATGCTTTAAAGACGTTTTGTGATTTATTATAATCCCATGCTCTGGCCGATACTTTTCTCAAGTGTTGTCAGATAAGAATCTTCAATCACGTTGATATCAAAAATGAACGGTCTGATCACACATTTTTGAGTGAGTTGCAACCGCAACCATCACGATATGAAATTTTGTCAGAGTATCCATAACAACGCGCGTGCGAGGGTTTTTATGGCAACGCACGCGATGACTTTCATGTACCCGAGATAGCAAACATTTTTAACTGTTCATCGTACCATCGATCTTAAAAATACTCTTGTCTGACGAAAAATATTTTATCAGTTGGATCAAGATTGTTGTCCTAATCAGTCAACCTATGTTCTGAAAATTGGATGCGACGGCCGTTGTCCTGTTTGTTCTTAGCGTAACTAGAGTAGAATGAAACGGCCCAAGACCAAATGACTTCCCAATTGTACGCAGTTGTTTTGAGATTCCTATGTCTATTGACTCTTGTGGCTATTCTTTCCATCGTTCAGTTATGTCATTACACTCTTATGGTGTAAGCACTAAATGGGGCTATCTCTGCGAGTCAGGTCGGCAGTTGAATTAGTTTGCCCGAATTTCTTGTTGACATTAATAATTACAGTTAGTATTCGTAGTTTTGACTCAGAATAGTCCACTGTAATCGAATATCAGCACTCGGGTTTTTTTAATTTTAGTAGCGATGTTGCATAAATTTTGTCAATATTAGAAAACCGATATTCAGTAATTATCTGTTTCTCGCTCGATTTAACTTGAATATAGTGCAATATTTGGCAACCTCAAGTGGGGATAGGGATCGAACCCTGATTGTACGATTAAAACTTATGTATGTCAACCACTGAGCTATGTGTGAGGAGGTGTTGATTGGTTCCTTAAGGAACATCACCACGGTAGGCAATAACAACGCACGTGCAAACATGTAGCATACGACAAAGTCAGTGAACGTAACGCTTCACAATGTACGCTGGGTCCACTTTGATCTAGTCGGCATGAACACAATAGTTATGCGATATGCTAATTTGTAATATAATAAAGTGATTAATAAAGACTGCTACCGGTCTATAACTGCTTGTCTAAACAATTGTTATTGTTTATAACAGCATTGCATAATCGCTCAGAGTACCCAAAATGCTTACTTAGAAAACATTTGTATAGTAATATAAATGGGAAAAGTTGCCGTTGTAATAAAGAAGAAAAACTGCAATCGTATATTTGCGACAAACACAGTGACACGTATTTCTGAGATTTGCGTCGTAAAAAATCTTACAGAATGCCTAATGTTGTCGTCTGCTAGATAATTTTTGTGCTGGAACAATAACAGCCTTTATAAATAAACGCAATCAACATTTAACCATGTCAATATTTGGTTTACATCGAACGCTATGCAGCTTTCACAGAAAAATTTGTGCAAAAACCGGGCAGTTTTGTCTCTTACGGACGACCGTAAGAGACAAAACTGCCCGGTTTTTGCACGCATTTTTCTGTGAAAGCTGAACTATGTGTATGTTGATAACCTTCTTTATAAGTTGATGTAAAGGAGTTTGCTGAATTTAACGCGTGATTACGATAAAAACGACAGAGAAGTAGAATGAATGCTAAAAGTTGTTTGTTGAAATTTACAGCTCAAATTCTGTTAGGTGAAAAATAGGCAAGGGTCCCACCATCTATTCAGTTATACTCCCATTGTCTCTGAAAGTGCCAACAATCTCATACCCCAAAAGAGATTGCTCCCCGCTGTTAGGATCGTACCTATTTTTTTTATGATATATAAGCCAGTTTCAAGAGGCGTGGAGCAGATTCTCGCTAGCTGGAATTTAACGTCGTAAATTCATATTTGATCAAACAGTATCATTAGCTATAATTACATATTGTTAATCGGTGTCGCCGTTTTAATTTTTCTTAGCGATTAGCCGACCAGTTGTAATGTTCTCATTATTGTGCGACTAGCAACTGTGTCATTACGATGGGCGTTTAAGTCCACGGCTTTCAATAACTAGTTGACATTATGTCGATTGTGCATCTAACTTTCAGAGATTATCATAGGCATATACTCTTATAAGGGGTATTGGTTACCCCTCTCCCTGAGCCTCTAACCCCCCCCCCCTCCTGAGGCCGCAGCACCCTCCCTGCTGAGGCCGTGGCAACTTACCCTCCCGAGGCCGCTGGGACAACCTCTCCCCACGCGTGATCCAACAACCCTAGGGACACCCTAGACCGAACACGGAGAACGGGAACCGAAGAAGCTGCGCCACCCTCTCCCAGCCTCCTCCTCACCACCTTCGACAGACTTACCTCTCACCGCACCTCCTACCACCCCACCCTCGAGAAGATCAGGTTACCCCCTTGAACTTGGGACTTCGGCCCATGTATAATTATATGCCATACCTAACGCACTAATAAGCAGCAGTACTGTATTTCATAAAATTTATGAAGATCATTCATTTCATTGCATGTGTCAGTAAAATTCTAAAATTCCACAGTTATATTTAGCGTTGTACACATTATTTAGCCATGAAACAATCAGGATAAGAACATTTCCTAACACAAAGCTCATTTTGCACAAGCTGACAATTGTTTGCTTGGATTGCTAAATTTTTGCAATGTCAGAGGAAGTATATCTGATCTATAGTAAAGCCAAAGAAGATGTTTACTACCATTTGCCCAGACTCATTGTACGAATATAAAATTCGCACAAAATCTAGATTATGAGAAAAGCCGACGTAGCCTGAAATCCTATTAAGCATGTAACTAATTATCAAAAAATTATACTTTCACATGAACCTTATTTGCGCTTTAAAGTTACTGATAGACAAGTTAAACAAATACTACGGTCTGCATCGCGTATATATACTTATCTCACGAAGACATGTGCGAAGAATGAAATATAGGTAGAAACTGTCTGTACAGGAAGTTTGAAAATGCAGGCAACGTGAATTTTTATGTTTCTATTATAGTTAGTCTCAGAGTTAGTTAATGATGAAATTTCATGATCAGTAATAAATAAGGCATAATAAGTATCTTATCACAATAATCGTTCTGTGTGTTAATATGACATACCGCAGCTTGATTCGACATACATCTGCAAAATACTACATTATTTTAGTTAATGACTATATCGTATTCTTATGATTTCGGCATTCATTCTTTTTCTAATTGGAAAATTGAGATTATTTGCGTGGTCGATTCGGTTAGCAGGTAATAAAAATGTTCAGAACTGTGGTACCGAAAAAAACTGTTACATTGTACATTGTCTTTTGTTAGAAGAGACATGTTGTGTTATATAACACACTTTTGTTTTGAGTATATCGTGAACCACACATGCTAATGTGAAATTAAACATTTTGTTCTGCTTTTACTGTTTAAAGTCATGATAACAAATGTCACTTTCGCAGCAATACACAAGCCAGGATGCCGAGTGTATTCCGTCAGATGTGCTGCAGAAAGGCAAATAATTCAGACTCACAACAAATGGTATCCTCATAAGTTTTTTCAATTCAAAATGTGAAGTAAAAATTGATAGATTTTCAGTTACACCAATTTTATATTGAGAATTTTGCATTTCTAATGATTTGTAAAATAATTAAATAATAGGGTTTGTTTAGTTTTAAATTTCATTTATTTCAATCCAGTTATGTAATTTCATAGTAATTCCATTTAATTATAAAATTTCATGAATTTGCTTTGCTCTACACCGATTAGGTGCATAAACTTCATTCCACGCGGTCGGTTTGATTTCCCGCATTTCTGATTTCCCATGGTCGAAGCACGTATTTGTTTTACACATTAGTTACCAAAGTAACTGTATTTGCCGTTTCCCAGTATAGTCAATATTTTTTCAGGTTTAACGCTCTGAACGTCTAAAATTTATTAGTGTTATGTGTTTAAAATGCCCAAATGTTTTCAGAGTTTGTGTAAATGCCTGCGGTTGTCCAGGTGAATGTATAACTAGATACAGTGCTGAGACGGCTGCGTTGATAGTATTAATTTATGCGGCGTTCACGTTATAATGTCCCCAACGTTTGGTACCTATGTACACCACAAAGTGTCAGGCACACTGTTGACAACAGGGTGTCTGAGACACCCCATCTTTTTAGTAAATTTTTTCAAAGCTAGCGAGTTTACGCGTATCACAACTTCTCGACAGTGTCAGGTACACCGTGTCTTCTGGCAGTTTCATTGACAGTGCCGGAATTATTTGAGCAATGTTCACATGGGCTACATATAAATATCACAAATTTAGAAAAAACTACACAGGACAGTTGACTAATAAATCGCATTAGCTACAGACGGTGTCCGTTATAGTTAATTCGCGCCAAACTGGTAGCTATGTGTGTACGACACTGTCAAGAAAAAATGTAGTAGCTAGAGGTGTGTGGTACACCCCAGCAATTGATTTACAGTATGGGTGTCACCCTGACTGTCTATACGGTAGGGTCACGACTGCAATTGGTCAAAAGTTCCAAACAGCGGGGAAATTGTAATGTGAATGCCGCATTAGTTCTACTTAGATACATTAGTTTGAAACTTTTACGAATGGCAATAAAACTGTAGGAGAACACAGATGATATTAAGCTGCATCATGTACTTAACATAATTATATCCACTGCCAATATATGAGCAAAATTGGAAAAGCTTTTAATAGGTTATTTTCTTTAATGAAACGTAACCAAACTTAAAATTCCCCGCTAACCATGCTAGTTATTGACGCCCAATGTCGAATTCACACCCATTGTTATGACCCAAGTATGAAATGGGGTTCGACTTAATGCACGGCCAAAATTAGAGATTCGCAATCAGCCAATGATAGTTCCACACAGCTTATTAATCTCGAGTTAGGATTGGTCTATCTTCGCGAACAAATTTAATGGGAGAGCCACTGCGTAAACGAAAAGTTCCTGTAACTCATCTGCTATTGTTCATGAACTCAACCCTTTTAAATCCAAATGCTACAAAATTTTATTCTCAAACAATCTCGGCGTTTGGGAGAAGAACAATAGCTAATTTTTAACTGAATATGTAAGGTTCAATAACGCAAATTTTCGAGATAACAAAACAGGATGGTCACTGGGTGCAGACTAAATTTAGTTTCGCATAACAAATTATACGACTCCAGCTCATGGTCTATTTTGAAATAAAAACACCTTTAATTTAATAGCATTCGACTCAGATGATGAATGCGGTTCGAACATGCATAAAATGACACATTTACTGAGATTAGCTCGGGCGCTTGGCTATAACCGAAAATAGACAGTAAAATTTACTTAATTATAGCACTAAAATTTAAATTAGCTCAGGTGTCTTTCATGGTATATCTCAGCGATATTACTTTCATGAGCAAGCCACCTGAAGTTACATCCACTGTGAAAATATGAGCTAAATCAGTTTACTTTACCACCTAGCTACAAATACAAATAGCAAAATCATTCTTATATCACCTTAAAACATTGGCGTTGTTTAAACCCTGCTCCCGAACAAGTGGATATATGTGTAATATTATAGCTTTACACGAGTAGATTTAATCGCAGCAAACATAAAAATTAGTCTATAACTTCAGTCGGTTGTTCAATTATTAGAGCTCTAACAAAATTTCACGAAGTATTACCGTTGGATCTTATAGACCCTATTTTCATGCAAACATTAATTAAAAAATGAGAATTCAAAGTAAATTCCGCAACGGCAGTAGCTGGCGACACCCGATTTTTCGCAAAGGTCGACGGTGTCAAGCCCCATGGAGCTGTATGTATATCGTCGACTACCTCTAGTTTTGTGGAAATATACTTAGCAAAATGTATATATTGTGCCGCCAATTTTTTTAAATCCAAATGTTTTATATTAATTACATAGCTAGTTTTTTGCTTTGCATTTATATGAACGACAATTTATTTCAACAACTATAAGTAAGAGACGCATAATGGGATTAGGCTAATTATTTTTCTGTTTGATGTGTTGACGAGTTAGCGTATTGATGCATGCTTGTTCATCTGCAATCCCACCTGTTAAGGAGCCAGTGCTGAATAACCTTATTTTCATTCTAAGCTCAACTCAAATTTGGATATGGTCATTTGCAACTTGCGAAGATATGATCGATTTAGCTGAAATTATCACAGCAGACATAACCTTATGTGACATAAACGTACTACAAATACAGATCCTACAGTGTTGGTTGCGGAAAAGTAACGGGCTCAAAAGCCGAAGAGTCGCAAGCTTTCTCAACAGTGGAGGGCCTGGAAAAAAAGCGGATGCTATTACGGTGCTATTACATTCGTTATATTATAGCACCATCAGTTTATTTTTCACGTTTGTGGTTAAAAAGTGGGGGGCTCCTGATCAAGACTGAAATTTGGGACGAACTTAGCACAATTTTTGTCTTGCAATTTGTAACATGGTAATACGTACACCAATGTAAATCAAATCGAGGTAATGCATAAAATTTTGCCTATTCCAATTTGACTATTTCATACTTCTTGTCTAGTTCAGCGCTCTCAAACAATGACATCTGCCATCCGTGTCATCAGTCGGAAAACGGAACACTGAGGAAGAACCGTTATTTATTTTCAGCTTCTATCAACTATCAAAATTAGTAGGCCGCCTTAATTTTGCCGTATTGTTTAGCGCTGGTTTGTATGCTACTTATTTTTATTCCGGTAGTATGTTATATTTTTAGAGCAACTTCAGAGCATTATTCTGCTTTCTGATTCGTTTATAAAATAGAAGTCAAATTGTAGACCAAACGGTCCTCGCACAGGATCTCGTATACGTAGTAAATAGCGGAGCACTAGATATATATATTTTTTAATTCTTATTAAAATATCTAAATCTAGAGTTCTGATTTTATAAATTTCATGGTGTATATATAGGTACAACATAGAACCTATTACGATTTACAATCTACGTATGAGTCTTACGTAATTCATAGATTACTTACAGCATAATGTAGTATGCGGACATGTTGATTTTTGAGGTCAGCAATTATATGTTTGAAGCCTATATTATCTTGAATTAATGTCTGCTATTACTTAAGTTAAACCCAACAGTAACAACTGTTTTCATATTTAGTATATACATAACGATATTTTTCAGATTGATATATTGCAAATGTATGATAATCCAACACAAAAATTGGGCTCCTGTATACCTCTTATGCTGAATATTTTTGATTGAAGTTGTTTGATGACATGATACTATTAATAGCGCTACCTGATACGATCTGTGACCTAGAGTGCGACATAATTCGGAAATAATGTCTCACCCTGACGGCTGTTACAAAATGTTCAAAATTCTTTTAAACTACTTATATTATTAATTTAGTGTTTACAAACAATATAGGATCCGATACCGGCTCAATTTCTCGGCAATGCACTAGTATCAGAACCGTGTAACATAACAGTATGTTTGCCTAACGCTCAAGCCGTGCGCTGGTTCTAGTTATATTTATAATTCGAAAATATACTTAGAACATCAGTCAAATTTGCCTTCGTGTCTACAAAAGAATGAATATAATTTTTCATGAAGCTTTTTTGACGATGCGATATGTAACTATCGGGTGTTGTTTTGTGTTTAATTATTTCCGCGCACAAGTGTTTATCTATAATCGTTTCCGTGCTAAATCTAACATGACTGAAAAGAGTTTAAATAACCATATCTGTATAGAACAGTAACTATAAATTTTTAAAGAAATGGCATAGTATTTTATATTCGATATAATATATCAATAGCATTTAATATTGCAAACCTTGAAAAATTGGTGTTCAACGGTGTTGCTTGGGATGAGGTTGGCGGCGGCAACGGGGCGGGGGTGTACGCGGCGATTAAGATAAACCAGGGGTAACCTAACATTTTCACGAGGTTCCTCCAGGTTTCCTCTTCAACTTCCGCATTTTTCAATTTTCCATTAAAATTTTTGTAATTTTACTCATATGATTGCTACAATTTTTGCTGGCACTCGGTGTGGGCTGGTATAAAGGGGCTCAAAGGGTGTAAGTATATAAATATGGCTTATAGAGTTTGTACAGGTAGCGGTAACCTCCTACCGCCGCGCAGAACCCCTATGAATACCTATGTTAAAATTTTACGTCAACTCGCAATGAAACCTGTCAATTTTACTCTTTTTAGAGTTTCTCACTCCACAATTCAGCAGCAACAACATAATTATATCGTATTCTTTTATCTTGTAGAAGTTAAATCGGAAAATGCGATAGTTGAAGTTATCAGACCTGAACATTTATCAACTCAAAGTATTACAATGTCAATCGAAAGTTAATAGAAATCCATGCAAAGCAAATCGTTATTGTGCCGTCTGTTTGTTTAAGAGTGCGCAGTAACATTTCGTAAAAACCAACTATATGCTGGCTGGATCTTTAGTTTTTTTCCAAAACCTGAGTCGTCCGAATGATCGCGTGATAGCACAAATTATGAATTCACATGACTTATTATTTAATAACTTAGTCTTCGCCAAAGTGGTCGGTCCATTTCCTATATCGAAACACGCTACATTTGCTGTATGTAGAAATCAGTTGGAGTAGCTATACTCAAGTTTACAAGTAAACAATATAAAAACTGACATGATTGTAATCCAGAATATATGTTTTGATATCATATCGGTCAGCGCTACAAATTTAAAGCCGTATATATATGCTGCCTGCTGCTTCTAAACGTTTGACAGCGATATCAATTCTTTTCATTGTTTGAAAACATTGTTAAATATATATTTTTAGTATTACTTAATTACTTAAGTTTTAAGTCTATTACTTTAAGTCTACTACTACTGGTTTATAACTGTTAGTCTTACGTAATGTTTCATGTAGTGCTGAAGAAGCTTCCGTTGTGTGCTGAAGCCCATCGGCATGAGTAACGCATACAGTTTTTTTAATTATTGCCTGCCAAAGTTGTCAAGTTGATAAACTGTTTCTATACTTTGCTATTCTATGTATTGCATTTTTAACACGAACCGTCAGCAATTGGCGAAATCTCAACTACCGCAGTACGAGTAAAATGAGTTGTTAAGCAAGAAATTGTATGGATAACACCATGAAATACCTGAATTAAATTCCCACAAACACAACTGCTTCTATTTATGTCAAAGTTCTCGCAAGGCTTCTATAAAATGTCCTAGTTTGTTTAAATATATGTTCTGGCAAAACACTGAAATCTATTTCTTTTGCGGGATTGGGAGCACCAATGGCCATTTGTATTATAGTTACTTTCTGATGGAAGACTCTTCCGCAGCCATAAATCTTATTTCCGCGGTAACGATTATAATACTTGTAGATAGTACATATATTTCTGAACATACTGTCTAGGAATTGAGTGAAAGCTTAAATTGAACACGATAATGCCAAAATTATGTGGATTATGTCAGTGATGGCCCCGAAAAAATTAGCAGCATGCAACTTTCAACCTATGGATAATTTATTTTAAATGCGTAACGTATAGCAGGAATAATTCACCAAAATATAATCTTAGTTGCTCGGGATTTACTTATTACAGATTCTCGTTAAGAATTAACAAATGAGAGCCTAGTGCTCAATATGGTGTCGGTTTTCTTTTACGACATTGACACAGGTTCAATATGTCAAGTATTAAAAATGTTTACTTTTCGAAGCTTTGACCATTAAGCTTGAACTTTAGCGTTAACCAGTGTTCTGCAGCACAATTATTACAATTCTGATGGCATGGTTTCACCGGCGTATATTAGTTTATTGATGGATTTTAGTGAAAAGCACATATCGGGTCCACTGGAAAAAATATTAAAACTGACACTACACAAAGTCCTAAGGTCTAGACCTATGTCTTAGAATATCACGTATTAGATATTTCCCCTCATCTGCAATTTCGGTTGATGATTCAACAGTTGTCCTTCACGGACGGAAGCTCGTGTAGTCAAATATATGACAATTTACACGCAGAACATGCATTTTCGTGTTCATGTGTGTGGGGAGAGGTGCCTCCCGAGGTTCTGATCTCCTCCCGGGCCTCAACTACCTTATGAGACAGGTTGTCCTACCTTCCCCTCATTTCCTGACGGGTCTCGTAGGCTGTAAAACATAGGCGCCAAAGGCGCGCACCCTCCTTACCCTAAAATCTACGCCTCCCCTTGCCGACTGGTTTAGCACCCGCCCCGAGGACCCGGCTACCACCTTGGATTTCGGACCTCGGTCCATGTATGACGGAAAATCTAAGTAGCATTGTACTAAAAGTCACTTCAGTAAAATTGGTTAGTACATTGTACACATACTGATGTTGTAAATAATGTTATAAAGTTTACATAACGTAATATGGCAGAAAAAGATGATTTAGCAGTAGAAATAAGACGAGGGTAGATGTATAAATGTGTATCTACAGCCAGATCGCTGAAACACATTAAAGAAACAATTTGACCATCGCTGAAACCGATCCGAACATGCGTTGTTCACTTTTGACGATTAAAAGCTATATCGTGAATTATTTGCAGTAGCTATGTGATCTTAATCAAACAACACAAGGCGCTAGGCCCTACTACCTATGGGAATAAATAGAATAACCCTACTCTGGTAACACAATTTTTTGTTTTGCATCATTCGTTATAATTTCCTTACCAAAAGGAATTGCATAGGACAGAACAGTTATCCTAAAGGCCTCTGTATTTTCATACTGCAAACGAAATAAAAGAATGGCTTTCACAGCAATCGGCATCCCTGAACCCGCATTTTGTCACCTTTAACGTGTTCATGAATACGTTGCCATTAGCCATATGCTGAATTTGGCAGAATATGATAGCACTTCTCTCATATGCTGTAGCAGTTTTGACCTTTTTAGACGACGTATCCCTGATTTTAGTCATGCTTTTATAAAAACATGTGCCTGTTCCGAAGCTGAGTTTCTGACACATTAGGGTACTGTTATTTTCAGAACAAGGGTGGACTCTTTAGTAATATATTGCATTAATGGTCACATTTAACTGCTTCTGCGTATATTTGTTCTTGTTGCCTTTCGTGCTGATGATGGCACAAATGGCAATAATGCTGTATATATCCTATAGTTGTAGCCCAGTTTTTAGGCAGCCGAAACGTGATTGTGTTTTCTTTTGTAACTAGCCATTTTGGAACCTAAATCTAAAGATTTTTAAAAATAAATTTGTTATATGTTGTTGTTGCACAGTTTTACTATATCTCACATTTACAACTGGTTGTACACTATTCATTGCCATAGGGCGGTAGAGGTGGATTATGCTTCTGAGTTGTCATGACCACCTCTCATTGGCGCGAAGCGCATGCCCACCTGAAAGGTCGCCCAAACGCCCCCTGGAGCCGTCGCAGCTGCGAAATCATATTCAGGGCAGATGGCATTTTTTCGTGAAATTGCGCAAAATACGCTTTAAAAATTTACATACTTTGCTACACAATGACATTAACCGTTGTGACAGCATATTTTATACGTATGTAACTCTTTGATTTTGAGAATGCCTAAAGCGGATGGTATTACTCCCTGCGTGACACATTAGTTATTCACAGCAGTCCCTAAGGTTGGGTAATTAGGGCCTAAAATGTCTTTGAAGACAATCTTGAGGACAAATAGCACCTTAGTCGGACGTATGTTATGGTTCTAAAAGAACAGCTTCGTGCGCTTGTGGTGGCCTTTAGGTTTGGTATAAAGGACCATTGTTTAGGCTAAAGCTCAGGCAAAAGCTTAGTATATAGGGCTAGAATGCCATAACAAACGTTTACTTAAACGCCTAAAGGTTACATTGCCCTGACCAGCCACCATACTTTAGTTGCTCACAGCAATGCTTATAAAGTTTGGACAGTTGGGTCCACTAAAAGGCATTAAAATATATATTGCAGCTCTAACGCACATGACAGCTTATTGGCCACTTTAAACCATGCTGCAACAAAAGTCTTCTTCTTTATGTCAGCGAAATCGTTCCACTTGTTCGTTAAAAATAGACCCAATTACCGTCAATACGTGTCGTCGCTTGTCCTAAAAGAAGAAGAAGACAGCTGCTCTGCTACACAGCTGGTATCCGACAACTGTCTTGTTTAAAACCTTGTCAATTTTGAAAACGTTCAGTTTAGTTAAAGCTTTATATTTTTCTTTTAGAATAGTGACTAATACAAAAGTTGGGAATACATAAGTATACGCTGGCTTGGATCATGATTATAATAGTATGTAGTGTGGAATTAATGCAATTTTTAGCACATTCAATATTGAATACCTAGTTCGAAAGCTTATAATTTTTTTTTACTTTTCCTAGACTAGTGACAAAATCCGCATTATGCAAGCTTGGAATACATACCCGTGCGCTTGCATCGGTGATGTTTATAGTGACATCAATTTTATCACATTCAGATTTAAATAAACTGCTTAGCCAACTGGTGACCGAATGAATCTTAATCACTGAGAAAATATATTTATATGTCTAAATATGAACGAATGTCCAATATATTATTCCAGCTGCAGAAAGTACTAATTTTTTGACTTATAGGAGCAGACACGCGGCTGCAGACGGCATACACCCTACTGGAAGACCCACCAAACTCATATGTTACGAAGGTGAAACTAATTCAAATAATTACTGAACACCTTATAACGAAACTCGATATATATTTTAATCGAATCAATATTTATTGACATCGCGCTAAGCAATAGTAGCATCAGTTTCGTCCGAAATAGCAGAACAATGTGCTATTAAGTATAGTCAAACATACTAAACTTGACAATTTTTAAAATTTAATGACATTCCCATTAATTTGAGAACGTACTGTAAATACTGATGCTCGATGCGTGTAATTTGACAAGATAAAGTTTTACTATATATATTGTATAAAAATGACAAAAAGATATGGCCACTGTATGATTCTATAACCATCGGTTCTGTGTTCTTTCTCGTCTTTTTGTATTTTGGGGCAGTGAAACATGATTCCTACGGCCATATCTTAAACATGAACCTTTAATATGTGCTTACAATTTGCCGATTATATACGTTTGGTTTAGTATACTTTGCAGTAATTCCCAACTACCGTTGGGCCTTTAGTGCACTAAATTCGAGAAAAATACGCAATTTTTGTATCAAATCCACCGTTTGTAGAAAAGAAGCATAACCCATTATGCTATTTTGCCGAAAGATTTAGTCACCTTTAGTTGTACATTTCACTACTTCTGGCTATGTTCAAGCTGCAGTTTGCGACGCCGACGACCTAAACCAACAAATGTGTACCCGCGAATATAGCTGAATAGAAATGGGTCATGGTTATGGCATGAAACTAATCGCTGACCAAATTTAAAGGAAAACGTTATGTCGCGTTAGCATAAAAATGTATACAACATTTTTTAGCGTTCGATAAGACAAGTCGCAGTCTATCATAAGTCAGCTGTATCATTAAGAAGACCAGCGGTGGTGGCTGTCATCCACGTATTTTGGTGGTCGACTCGAGGGACCGAGTCTGCGTCCAAACGTTACCGTGGCTATGCTCCAGGAAATTTATAATTTGAAGTTCAACATATAGTTAGAAATAGAATTGCTGTAAAATTAAAAAATTATCGCATTTTATATGGATTATGTTAAGTGCATTTTAATCTGTAATTACTGACATACCTTTGCCAACGTCGGTAACAAATCGTAAGCAGCTGTATATGAAACTGCTAATGCACTCTTTATGCATTACGTTATGCACTCCTGGTTTGAGAGTTGTAATTTGCTGTTGTCATGCACTCCTTATACATTAACGTTATGCGCTTCTGGTGCGAGAGTTGTATTTTACAATTGTCATGCACTGCGTATGCATTACGTGATGCACTCCTGGTGTGACAGTTGTAATTTACTTTTTCATGCACTCCTTATGCATTACGTAATGCGCTCCTGGGTGAGCGTTTTATTTTACTTTTGTTGACTTACCTTGTTCCATATGTAATTCAGACTTGAAGAATGGTAACAGCTTCAAAGAATGAAGGTACCAAAATAAATATGGTAGTGTCTTTATCTCTGAATGTGGTATGATGTATTAAACTGGTTTTTCGCGTCACGGTTTCAGCAAGTCACTCATTCGTATTATAACTTTTACGTCAATTTGTTTATCGTCAGCTAGAACTACTTTCATTGAACATAGAGAGACATTTGTGTTCATTTTTATGCATTTATACGCTCCGTAAAGCTAAATTCGCAAATTTTATGACAAAAACGAAGCGAACGATGAATAACTGTCGAACCGGAACCCGGTAAATCAGGTTGGACAATATAATGCTGCTTGCTCTCAAATATAAGCTTATATAAACGTTTGAGGCATATTTTCGATAAACTCATGATGCATTATTGCTAGGGTGAACCGTGACAGCTATTAATAGTATGCGAATGTGGAATAAAACTAATGTTTCTTGCAGAAAAATAGCTGCATTCTTGTTTGCACGTGTGTTTTAGACATTAACCCGTAGAGATTATATACGGCACGCAAAATCATTCACTTCCCAAGGTAATGTTGTTTTATAGAACTACGATAATTGTGGCTTACACATAATTTGGGGCTACGCGTAGACATAAGCGGAGCGTTGCAACACGGTTAGATCCTCAGCCATTATTCCAGCCATTGATATCATTTACACATGAATAATCTAAAAAGGCGGTTCAGGATTTCACATCTAGACGAAAAACTAAAGGCTCAGCAGCTCTTCCTAAAACGTGGGACCTTTGACTCCACTGTGCGCATTATGTCCGGTCATGGCCGGAATACGGTTTTACTTTGCCTTCATTTTTGCATGTTTATATATTTCTTTTTCTATTTATTTAATAACATTGACACCAAAAGCTATGTTTAATTTCTAGGCTTGTGTCGCAAGTTACCATACATGATAGCCAACTACAACTACGATCAAATAGTTTACCGTTGGGTTTACCCTAGGTAATAGCAACAATTAATTGTTCCGATGCTGCTGCGTAACCTTTGAATGAACTAAGTAACTGCTGCAGCCATCATAATTATTTTAGCGCTAGAAGGACGCATGGATTAGGATATAAATGGTGATCCAAATCGTCTTTCCAAAAGTGTATTGTTTTTGTAACGGGTTCGCAGGCCTAAACCGCGAAATTCGGGTAGCTAGGTTTCCGTGCGTGGTCGATTGATATAGCGCAGTGTCCCGTAACGCCAGTCCAAATGTGTGTTCCACTACCGCCGGCACCTGAATGTTTACATTAGAATCTTTTTTTTGTTCCAAGAATATTAATGACGCTTAAACTTATAAAGTCATTATGGTACTAACGTATAAATAAGAAAAGGTGGTTGAAGTCCTTGCTATGTCGTTTATTCTATTTATTTGAATTGATAAACGATGAATTTATATGCCAAATTCGAGACTATGCAGGTTCGAAATATTAACGAGCAGGGCTATAACAGGATTGATCACAATATACCAGGCTTCAGGTTGAACATATAAAATTGTAGACACCCAGCGGTCTCTAGTACTTTCCAAAACAAAACTTATTTGTTCCAAATCATTTTTATAGTATTTACATATTTTAATTGAAATATTTCAAACAGTCGTCAGCGAGTACATTATTATGAATATGCTTTACGGCTTTATATATACATTCAAGACATTCCCTTTATTTTAAACATTTTAACGTGTATGTGGATAACACTTTATTATACATACATGCGCTACATGTTTTGATAAATCAAATGCATCGAAAAACGCATTAGATTAGAGCAATGATGACATCTGTTCCGTTTCGAACATTTCAGCACGGTTCTTGAAACGGTCCGCAATGACAGCATCTGGAATTTTAAATGGGGTAATTAGTAGAGAAATTCCGCGGTAGTTAGTGTATTCTGACTTGCTTTTTTCTGTGGAAGGAATGATTGTAGTTATCCTTCAACTGCTAAGGATCAATTTATATATTGATGTTGCGCAAATCATGTTTTTGCACGCATGTTACACAGCGAAGGGTTTTGGTTTTCTTAATTTATACTGCCGCTGTTAAACCATTTATTTTGTACCGTTTTACAAGATTAGAAAGAAATCATGTTTTGAGTAGTTATGACGAACTAAGTGCTTCATGTATCGTGTAAACAGAACATAGGTAAAGAGGAAAAACAAACACGAAAATATAGATACATTAAAACAAAGAAAAAACTGCGAATTCCGATAATGTTGTAAAAATATCAATGTCAAAAAAATCTGAATTTACGGTTGCAATAAGTCGAATGCTTATTATAAAATGTTGAATTTACTAGCTCGACATTTACAAGGCACACGAATACATAGTTACTTTTCATACATTGATTAACCAAATTTTTGTACCAATATTTGTGTGATAACAGATGAAAGCAATGTTCAATAAGCTACAAATTTAAATTCAACTATTTGTGTGGTCTCAAAGAAGCGCTAGCATGCCTACAAGATTAAATCTGAGGACCATAGAGAGCCACTAATTTGACCCATTTAGCCCATTTTGAACATTCCTTCGGTAAAAAAAGTTAGCTAAATTAGACCTTTATTATCTGTTTAGTCCTGGGCTATCAAATTATAAATCTGATATGGATTCCTCACACACGCTTTGACCTACAAATTTGACAGTATTATAAGTTAAGTCATTTTAAATTCCTTGTAAACCAGTTTCTGGACCGCATTAACTTCAAAGACTTTCCTTATTTTCAGTCAATAGATATCTGACATATTGCAATTGTTGTGCTACAAAATTAAATCGCATTTATCATACGAAATGTGTGTGAATTCTGCAAGTATTTAATACCTACAATGCAAATGCATGCGTACAATGCAAGTGTCCACTATTTTCATATGTCTTTTCATTTAC
>JASANE010021412.1:0-29791 GCA_030248225.1 Trileptium ribeirensis
GCGCCATGCAGCTGCGTCACCGGTTATTACATATAAGCAATCATTGTACAATTTGCAATAAATATCAATCTGAGCCGTGGCCGCAGAAGGAAATACCAAATTTTGCACAGTGTTTTACACAAATATAAAATGTATGACACCTAAATAATAAAATGCTTGAAACAAATGCATGAAACTGTGTACGTAGGTGTATACAAATATATGAGGTCATAGATTTTATATTGCATCGTAAGCAAGAATTGTGCGCTGGTGTAGTTTGCAACTGCAACCTAATTAGATTAACATCATTGTCGAGATAGCACCCCATATGACAAATGAGTATAAATCGGAGATTGACTGTTATAAGTTTGTTCTTCATCTTCTCTTTGAATGTCGTCTGGGTTGGTAGGCGATATATGTTGTTGTTTTTGGTCGTAGCGGTATTCTTCCGTTTACAGTTTACAGCAAGCTTGCACTTGTGACGATTCACTGTTACCAGATTGTTCTTCGTACTTAGTTTGAATGTCGTCTGGGTTGGTAGGCGATATATGTTGTGGTGGTTAGTCCTAGCGGTATTCTTCGGATTACAGTTTACAGCAAGCTTGGACTTCTGACGATTCACTGTTACCAGCTTGTTCTTCGTACTCTGTTTGAATGTCGTCTGGGTTGGTAGGCGATATATGTTGTGGTTGTTAATCCTAGCGGTATTCTTCGGATTACAGTTTACAGCAAGCTTGGACTTCTGAGGATTCACTGTTACCAGCTTGTTCTTCGTACTCTGTTTGAATGTCGTCTGGGTTGGTAGGCGATATATGTTGTGGTTGTTAGTCCTAGCGGCATACTTCGGTTTACAGTTTACAGCAAGCTTGCACTTGTGACGATTCACTGTTACCAGCTTGTTCTTCGCACTCTTTTTAAATGTCGTCTGGGTTGGTAAGCGATATATGTTGTGGTTGTTAGTCCTAGCGGCATACTTCGGTTTACAGTTTACAGCAAGTTTGGACTTCCGACGATTCACTGTTATCAGCTTGTTCTTCGTACTCTGTTTGAATGTCGTCTGGGTTGGTAGGCGATATATGTTGTGGTTGTTAGACATAGCGGCACCTTTCGGTTTACGGTTTACAGCGAGCTTCGACTTGGCAGTTACAAAATCATCTCTGCTGAATATTGACAGTATGAAACCACCTTCAGACTGTTTTTAGTAAATAAACGGTAAGTAATTTGTAGTGTTTCTTCCATAGTATACGAAATATACAGTTTGTTATAACATTATACCTTTCTTCAATAGGAGTAGCACCATTTGCCTAAATTGTGTTTCAGCAGTGAAATTCAATTATCTCTCGATGAACAGTTTTTTCTACAAATTACATATTGTATTAACTTAACCATGCATGGATTTTAGCCATTCAATGCTCAGTACTGCGGAATTATGTTGTGTCGAGTGTTTATTAAAGTTTGCCCTGCGATGCATGTTTAGTCATAGGTGTCTAAGGTCCGTCGGGTTAGGGGATAGATAGTCAGGGTGGGGGAAATGGTCCTCCGAAGGAGATAATAAATACGTTTGAAATCCTCAAGAATGAAAAATTTCCCAAATTCTCTTAAAATTTTCCACAGTTTGGGATAATTGTTTCCTAATTTCTCAATTTTTGTCAATTTAACGACGATTTCTGGAAAATTCCACCCTTGTTATCCAAATCTTCCCGCGTGCCTTAGGCGTACGGCGGTGGACGTTGGAGGGGGGTGTAGATTTGGTTGAATGGGAGAGGGTGTGATCGTTAAGGGGTAATTTACGTCGACACCTATGATGTTAATAGTATGTATTGAGTTTTTAGTTCCAATTTATTGTATTATATTTTCGCTGATAACCCAGTAACCAATTAATACCCGAATACGATGTAAAATTATTTCTGCCTTAAAAGCTCAATAACGACAATGTGAACAAAATTTAAAATTGTGCTATGGCTAATATTTTTCTAGCGTTCCCCGTCGCAAAATTATTTTATTAAAATTAAAATATTTATTGTTTATATTTTTTAGTTGTGTAACGGTATGGTGCCGCGTTGGTTGAATGGTTAGAGCGTTTTGACTTGTAACACACCGACCGTGTGTTGAAGTCCCGCTCTGATTATAAAATTGCAGCAATCCTCTTGAGCAAGGGATTAAGGTACATTGTGCTCCAGCCAACCCAACTGACCATCCTCAACTGGTAGATAAATGGGTACCAGCTTGCTGCGAAAATCACCGGCCTTGGGGACACCGCATGGTTCTGGTTATCGCTCCAGACCACGTTCGGGGTGAAAAGTGGGGGAACGGAGATCGGGACCGCTCCCAGTTGCGCTAGTTCGCGGAGGAAAAATTTGATTTCATTAGAGTTGTGTAATGGCACCGGTCAGGCACTTTGAGGTATGAACACGTTGCGGATAGCACATAGGACTAATAAGGATCGCTATTTCTGAAAATTTCACTTTGCTAAAACGCCGATCAGGGTTTTTGTATGCTGATTTTCAATTCTCGCGAAGAGTTTCGATATCATATAGATGGCCATAGTTGTACTAAGCTGTATAAAATTAACACAGGTCAAGCTATGCTCTAAATATAGTAAGGTTTAGTTCTTTTGTTAGCTTCAGAGTAACCGGCAGTCGCAAACATCTTAGTTTCTGGCACCAGTTTGAGATAGGGGGCACGTTGTGTTTTCCCTATACCGCGTAGCCTATTTGTAATTACGTTCCGTCTGGGCGCTATTACATTTTTGGTTAAAAAATTTCATTTTGGCCTTAGTCTATTGCGCAAAGTTAGTCAAGGCACTGGGTTCAATGTTGACGTTCAACGATAATTGTCACCGTGTGGTTAACGGATCGCAAAATTTTGCTTAGATTAGATGTTTCTCCGAAAACAATAGGCCACTTCTAGGCTGGAGAAACGACTTTCGCCAATAAATCCCAGAGCGGCAACTGCCTTCTGCCCCGCTTGCTCTTCGCGTTCCTGTATCAAAGTTACATTGCATAGCTGTTCTTGATGGGCCATTAATTTAGTTTACAGCATCATGCTACATACCTGCCTGGATACATCGCAGTTGGACACTACAAGTCTGTACCACATAGGTGGGGTCTGACTCGGTCAGTTCAGGGACATGTCTGAGATAGGCCATGCATAATATGGTTATTAGCAACGACGACCATGCTCCTGCTAGACGGTAAATTCAAAATCGGCCGCGATATAAAGCGGTCGGTAAAGACAAAAAGTTGAAATTATGGATTCTTGTTTATACGTATGCTAAACTTAGAAACAACAGGACAGTTCATATTTATTATTCACAATTAATTGTTTCAAAATTCGTCTGTAATTTGTTACATCTCTTTAATTCCCCGACGTCGTTCTTGGCAATTGGTGCACAAAACAAATGCTTGGATGATTGAAACGAATGAGCATCCCAACCAGAGTCCCAGCTGTCCACCGGCGTTCGACAGAAGCTTCGTCATAGTATACGCGTCGTTCTGTTCGACAAGGGTGTATGACAGTGATGGGTATTCAATGATAACCTATAATGAACCAAGCTTCGTCAATTTAAATTCCAGAAATTCTTTGGGACTAATTGTGTAATGGTAAATAGAAAATTATTTCTTTTTCGCTGCAATAAAGCGTTAGATTTATGTTTGCCTAAGCAATAATAGTTTATGTGCAAAAAGATTATATGAAATTCACTGAGAAGTTTAAAAAAACCTGCGTGACAGTAAAATAGGCACCTTTTCGGGTAGCCCACCTTTCCCTGAACAAAAATCGTCTTCAAAAATAGGTTTGAAAATACAGTGGGTATTTTGGTACTGTTAGATTAAAATGATCGACTGTGTTCAAAAATGTCTTTATCGTGAGCTATTTATACAAAAAACTTCAATTTGTTATATAAACTCTTGGTAATGAAGACTTTTCAAAGTTTTTTTTCAATAAATTAATTAAAAATGAATATGTGATATGTAGTTGTTAGGCAGCTGGGTTGAGTGGTGCCAAAATTAGCTAAATCTGTTCACAGTCGGGTTCAGAAATAATATTAATTCGCCGATAACGCATTTCACATAAATGCTCATATCTCAATAACCCACGAACAGAACGATCTGATTCTGGCACCATTCGCCTCAAAGTATGTTAAAAGTATACATTATATCTAATAGTATTGCATGTATTTCCATCCGTGATAACATAAAGATTTACGTAGCGGTTTTTGTATTCATGGATACTTATAAACTTACTGTGCTATAATGTTTTGCAAACGACGATGCATGACCAACTGTTCCAACGCTCATAGTGATGCTATATTCCTTGATTTCACACGGCGGTTTGCATTGGTCGATACCAGTGTCAGTTATATTAGAAAGGATCTTTTCTTCACAGTACGTGTAGTAGAACGGTGTACAGTACGTTGCATTAGGTGAAGTGAAATTTTCCGGAGGTCGAAGGCCAATCCTTTCGCAACCGCACTTCTCGAAAATTAAATCGGCTTCGACAAAACTAGCACAGTTTCCGCCAAACCAATTTCGTTGCTCGCAAAGGCCTTTACCTTTCGGGAAACTCAGCTTCTGGACACGTTTTGTATTAAACTAGAAAAGAAGATAAAATGGATAGCTTTGGAGCAAAAATGTACATATTGTTTTTATGCCGCGTTTTGTACGGAACAGGCGTCAAATTTCTTACAAAGTAATGTGAGAAAAAGGCATTTCAAGAAATCTCTTTCCCTCACAACGCCCTTGCTCAACTGTTTCTCATCTTTGCCTACCTCAGTGCTCATACCGCACTGTTTAAAGAGCTGGCAGTTGCGTTCGGAGTGCAACAATCATGTACATGGTGCTGCTGATGTTTTTCAGTTTCCTCCTGTGGAGATTGGTGTCGCGTTCTTAGGTGGACGTATGGAACACTCTAAGGTATAGTTTGGGGAACCACTAACTGTCTGCTCGTCGTCGATAGCATGGTCTTCCACAAGAGCGACGGCGTTTCCATTCGCGTTTCCTTGTTTTGCTATTTTTTTCCGTCGCTTTCTTACCTTTTCACAACAACAGTCTTATCTGTTGTTGGCTATTTTCCTCTCGTTAGCTTTTTGGTCGTTAGCTTTTGTTGGTAGTTCATGAAGTAGTACTTTCTCTGTACTGCACTTTTTTTTAATTTACAAAAGACAACAAAATTTTATCCAATCCACTAGTATTTGTTTTCCGTATCGAAGCTTCCCCTAGTAACAGTTTCGGTTTAGGTAAACTTCGACTTATCTAATTTTATTCGCTCTCTAACATAAGTTTTAATTTTTGCGTTAAAGAAACCCTTTTTATGAAATTCTCGGAATCCATAACTCATAACAAATTTCGGAAAATGCAGCAGAAATACACTTACATATCCGCTAAAGTATGTGTAACAGTTAAGGCACTCAGGGGCTACACCCAAATTCAATATGTAACCAAACCATAGCCCCGGCACACAAATTGTAAAATTTGAAGTTGTTTTAAACCACTCTTAAAGTTATAATTACCAAAAATTAAAAAAAATACTTATTACCAGAAATGGCCTAGGGGATGAAGTCCGTAACTCCTTAACCGGGTACACCAATTGTGACGAAATTTGATATGGATAATGTGCAGCGTCCCGTATGGCATTTGACGTCAAAATCGGCATATGCCCAAACCATCCCCCTGTCCGATTTTGTATGAATTTCTGCTATGGATACAATATGCTGAGAGCTTTGCTATTTTCAAAACAACAAATCTATTAAGATTTTTATACACACGGTACAAAATATAATATATACACGTAACACCACCATTATACATATGTATATTATACTCATACAATTTTTACAAACACTAACAGTAAATAAGTTCACACATGTTTGTGTAATATATGCAATGTGCTACAATCCACACAGGTAAACAACACGTTCTACTAACATAACGCACTGTAGAAACACAAAGATGACACAACTACCTTTAGGTTCTCATTACATTTTATAAAAACAAATTCGCCCATGTGAAGTGAAGTTAAAGCCTTTGGTTCGCCGTGTTTGGGGTTTACAACTTAATACATCCCCCAGCTTCGCACGAGGGAACTTGTTTTCCAAGGTAATGGATCGTTACAATAGTATAACGTCAACCTATGAACGATAAAATCTTTTGGTTGCTAATTTTCGATCAACCTATTGTTATCATTCTCGTTTAAAGGATTTGACGACGAGCGATCGAACTCTGGCAAGTACAAAATTGGCGTGCGTACTTTCTTAGCGTTTTTCAGCAAGGCATAACGTAGGACTGAATCTATCGGCCGCTGTGCGCCATGCCTGCTACTTGATGCCGTTGATTTATTGATTTGCCATATTTTATTGCGTTTGCCATTATTATGCTTGTATTTGGCTCCGGTCAGTAAACCACTAATGTTGTTTATGATTGGATTCACGAATAACTTTAACGTTAACACCAGCCGATTACTAAAATAAGCAGAACGCAAAAAAATGAAATAGTCTCGCACGGAAATCTACACTTTAGTCAGGCACAAATCAGTGTTAGGGTAAAACAGAAAGTAGGTATCGCTGTGCGCCATATAATTTAAAACTATCCCACTGCAATTTCGTTTCTTCTCTCGGGCTGTTGGTTAAAGTTCTGATAACCTGTAAATAACATTATGTCAAGCGTTCAAGCACGATAAACAAACAGCTCTTACAACCATTCTCTCGTACTTATTAAGAATACACGGGAGCTCCTTCTCGATTGGGAGCTCCCCGTTCTCTGACCGTCCTCCGGATTTCGTTCCAGTAAGTTGAGCTAAGACCTGACTAGGCTTCAAGTTCGAAACGAAAAAGTGTAAAATACGGTTTAACGTTGCATTCTAAGCCACCTTGTGCGATCACCCACTCGCTAGCAACCAATAAATTGTAAAACTTCAATAGAAATTCTCACCCAATATCACCTAGTACGCGGCACTCCTAACCAACGGTGTTGACCTACGAATCTCCCAGTGCGCGCTGCGGATATTTTTGGCGGCTACGGAACCCGACAGTGTGGGTGTAAAGAGGTGTACCACTTCGCCTTCGTTTGAGTGAACGGGCCGCCACACCCTGGGAGACCTGTGTCATCGACTAGGCAACGTAGGTCGTATTCGCACGACGGTCCTACCCTTGAACACTAGGACCAGAGCGCGGCAACTTTCTTCTGCTCTGAACCCACTTGGGTGACTGCTAGTAATTTGTGGGGTATGAAGTTCCGGCAGGTAGAGGTTGGGAAGCCCGCGTTCCCCGTTACACTAATGAAAAGCATCATTTATTTTCTAAATAGCACATATATTCAAAGTGTGACTACAAACTTATGCATTGTTTACATATGATTTCTTAAAATTAAAACACCTAAAAGCACATTAAATCATACTAGATAAATTTCCATATCTGTTAAAGTTTATAATTTATAGAATAAGATGTTGATTTTCAGAAGACAGAAACGAAACACTTTAGTTAGACAAATTCATTTATAACGTAATGTAAATAATGTATAATAGCGGTGTTACTACTGTCACGAATTAGTTGTAGCATGACTAGCGATACATTCAAACATTTATATGCACGGGTGTACAGTTTACTTGTACTGCATTTTTTACTCGTACTTCCGCGCTATCGCACTCGTTTGAAGTCGTCAAAACCATGTATACAAATCTATGAATGCATGTGAAGCCGTGCTATAGCTGTTTCTTTTAACTACGTAATTTTTGGACTTCAGATTTCATCGAACAAAAGCAGTGAGTTATATGCAGCGATAAACTTGCTGTATGAATTTGCAAGTACCAAATAAAGCGAGGCACATGGAAACAAATTTGTAGTTTACTAATAAGGATTATAAACAGCAGCTGTCGAATTCAATTTGTACAATATATAGACAAGAAAGTTGGAGTGTTTGTAGCTTAAACGTGTTTTAGCTATACGACATCTAGATCCATACAAAACTTACGTATTCCAACGATAAATGAACGCGATTTCCGAATTCAATAATCAAAGGATTATAGTTAATAGGATATCGGCCGGGGAACAGCTCTAATAAAAAAGATGTTGCTATGACTCCCATGCTAACTCGAACCGGGTCGTATGGCACTGGAACCACAATAACTTTGGCGCCGGCAGCTCCAGCCAAGGTTTGATTTCCCAAGTGGATCCCGTAGCAGTTGTACAAGAAACTGTGTTGAAATCGCCAAACCAATGACTTTTTCGCATTTTCGGCGCTCTTCAACCTGGCGCAATAGTCGACAATTTTCCCCTCGTGTTGCGCCAGAACGTATGATGGAACCGGTGTGCAGTCGTACTCGATTGCAGCCAAAAATTCGCTATAGTTTGCCATAGAACGAGCGGCCATAAAGTCCTGCAAAAACTGCGATATATACAGTGTTGCTCAGATGTATCTATCAAATCTTAAAAATTTACAGGTTGGCCACTCCTTGTTCATCAACATCTCTGCGCCCGATGATTGAGGATTATAGTCGCTTGTTAGGCACATAAAATAAAAGTTTTACAATAACTGTAGAATATTAAGATTCAACAAAATCCTGTTAACTGCAAACCTATTCATTGTAATATAATATAGCCATTGTAGTCATTACAAAATTATAGTCGAAACAGGACTTAATTTTAATTTATACGATCTTGGCTCTGTTCCATTTAATAAGTACGTGTTGAAAATGTGGAAGTAGTTGATATTAGTGTTTAGGGACTATAATAATTTTTCAGATGGTAATAGTTCAATATGTAAGAACAAAACTTGACATTTTACGTGTACATATTCGGTAAACTCAGATGTGTAGTTAATAAATTTAAAAACAATAAATAATTTGGCCATCAACTGCTGAAAACAGGTTGCTCGGAAATTGCGTGTAGATTACAGATTGCCATGTAATCAATTTTCACATCAAATTTTTAATTAGGCAACACCTGAATTTTTATTTGGCACTTTTAGTTACTATACGAAAGGTGCCCACAATTTTTCGTCACTATGACTGGCTAGAATAAAATCTATGCACATGCAGTGAATGTTGTTTATATTAAATTTTATTCATTCTATTAAACAGTTAGGACTATTTTCTCGCCAGTGTAAAAAAAAATTGAATTTAGCTTTTATTTTATGTATAACCTAGAGACTTCTATCTGTGCTCCACACTTTTTAGTGCCAAAGCTATTTTCAACCGAAAGGATGCCATTTATACCGGTGTGAATAGTTTTTAGCGACGTCAATGCACGTATAAGTTAAGCCTATGAAAACGTAAAAGTAGTGGTTGATGAATCTTGGTGTATAAAATTAGTAGTTCAAGAACCTGGTGGAAGTATGGTTTAATGGTCCAAGAATCGGGTAGGAGTATAGAATTGCTGGTTCTACAACATGGTGGGGGTCGGGATTTGGTGGTCCAAAACCATTAGTGGGAGTACAAGTCGGTGGTCCAAGAACCGAGTGTGGTGGGTGGTGTATAAAATTAGTAGTTCAAGAACCTGGTGGAAGTATGGTTTAATGGTCCAAGAATCGGGTAGGAGTATAGAATTGCTGGTTCTAGAACATGGTGGGGGTCGGGATTTGGTGGTCCAAAACCATTAGTGGGAGTACAAGTCGGTGGTCCAAGAACCGAGTGTGGTGGGTGGTGTATAAAATTAGTAGTTCAAGAACCTGGTGGAAGTATGGTTTAATGGTCCAAGAATCGGGTAGGAGTATAGAATTGCTGGTTCTAGAACATGGTGGGGGTCGGGATTTGGTGGTCCAAAACCATTAGTGGGAGTACAAGTCGGTGGTCCAAGAACCGAGTGTGGTGGGTTATGTTTATGACCTACCAAGTGGTGTTAGGCAACAATATAGCGACGTACCGCAGACGACAACAGCGAGGAGCTAAATAGCGTCACATTCTTCAGCAGAGGACACTAACCATCCACTCATGGTATGACAGATGTTGGTATTTATCACCAGTTATTAGACAACAAGCCACCGTTCAACCATCTACTCATGGTATGACAGATGTTGGTATTTATCACCAGTTATTAGACAACACTCCACCGTTCAACCATCTACTCATGGTATGACAGATGTTGGTATTTATCAGCAGTTATTAGACAACAAGCCACCGTTCAACCATCTACTCATGGTATGACAGATGTTGGTATTTATCACCAGTTATTGGACAACAAGCCACCGTTCAACCTTTCAACCGGAAAGTTCTTGTGTCTGTCTGTGTCACTAACTTCTCACTGGACTGATTTTTTTTCAATATTTTCCAACGCGTAATGAAATATAATTGTGTAAAAATTTGGTTTTGCTTAGTGCCAGCGATTTCATGTCAAAATTCGCAGAACTCCGGGACAAATTAGAACCTTTGCGATGTCGAAAATTCTAAAAAAACCCATAAAGTTTTAGGATCGATCCGACGGATCGAATAATGGATTAGCTGAGGGCTGCTACTTTGCTGTCATAGAAGACGGAAGCCGGTTTTATGCTCCCAGCTGAAAACAAATTATACTTCAAAAAAGTAAATTTTCGAAATTTTGACTCTCTGAGTTCCGTGTATGTTGGGAATGAACTTAATGCTGGAAAGAGCCGTAACCTTGAAATTAATATTTTGATGATGCACAATTGTCTTCATATTTCTTTGAATGGGACTCAAAAAGTTAAATTTGGAACACCAGAGATGAAAATTTTTGGCCTGCGGCCGGACTTTACGCGGCCAACGCCTTTTTAGCACGGTCGAGACTTTTAAATTATGAGCCTTCCATGGCCGATCCTTGTCTGAAACGGCCCGGGACGGCCAAGTGCAGTCCGTTCCGCAAAATTTAAGAGTTAAATTATGCAACGTTTGTGAGTATGTCAACGTATGCATTGACTACCACAGCACACTTAAGCTCTGTAATATAGCCTTTTTATTTCAAAAATATAATGAACACACAAGTAAAGCCGAATAGCTAACTTTTAAATTAACGTTACCTTCAAGTTGAATAGTACTTAGAATTGAAGTATTGAAACCATACATATCGTGATTGCTCTTATTTTTCTCGAATGTGTATATTTTACGTGCACACAGATATCTGGTATTTTTAGGATTTCGCTGGCAGATACCAATTTTATGACATATATCGAAAAGTTTTGTTTTGTTTTAATAAATCTGAGCTGTCCTCAAATCAGTTTTATTTTTATACAGCTAGTTAAATTAACCAGACGGCTCTCGATACGGATCAATACTATTGGTTTGTAGTTTGTAATAAGCAATCTTATCAGCTCAATTCTACCTTTTACCAGTAACCTGCAGCAATCAATCTGCTTAAAAAATGCGAATCGTTAAAATATACTCCAGAGGAACGGATTTTGAGTCCAGCTCCTCTGGAGTACACTCCTCTGATAAAGTCTATCAGCGGGCCGACAACCGGCTACAAACCTACTTGGCCGAATTCTTGAAAACGTCGGTTCGGGCCGACTTCGACTTTGAACGAGCTGGGCCGTGCCGAATTTTCTATTACCTCTAATAGACTGGCCACACTCGTTCAGTCAGTTTCTTCTCGCGACTGCAACTTGCTAGTGAAAATATGTCAGGAAATAAATCAATGATAAAAGCGTATGGCAATGTGTTGAGACTGTTTAAAAAATTAAATTTGCTGTTAAATTAGTGTCAAAATACAATATTTTTAAAGTATTCATTGGCTAACCTTAATAACTTGATCGAAATACAACTTTATTTCGTCATCGGGAATTACGATGGGATATGGCAAACTGAAAATATCATTAGGAATATAAGCCACGGCTACGCCGTTTAAATTTTTTCTCGCAATAATACTGTTTTACTAATGGAGAAGCCACAGCTTTATCCTCCGCTATCATGGTAGCTTCAAACTTGTTGTTATCATATTCTCTGTCAATATTTATAATTTCCATGTGATACATAGATCAGATAAACGTTCGAATCAAAACGAACACGGGATAATATGTGATTTGGTATGATGAGTTGAACATTCGACATGTAGGAATAAGTTAGTGCTCTGGTTAACAGGGTATGCATTAATGTTAGTCAATCCTTGCTCGGTTAATTGAATATTTTAGCAATACCCTCTTATCTTACCACGACTTACTGCATATACTGCCTCATTCCTTGCTCAGTAATGCATTAAAATGCTATGCACTAAAACGAGTTAATGACTTCTTGATGGTATGCTTTAAAGTTAATCACACGGTGCTGGGTATGCATTAAAACGGGCTAATTAAATATTTTAATAATATCCGGTCGTCCTACCACGACTTACTGCATTTACTGCATCACTCCTTGCTTGGTAAATACAGTAAAACGGTATGCGCTAAAATGGGTTAATCAATCTTTGCTCCGCTTTAAATGGCATACTGTAAAGTTAATTACTCTTTGCTTGGTACGCATTAAAATGGGTTAATTAAATATTTTTAATATTGCATATACTGCATCATTCCTTGCTCGGTAAATGCATTAAACGGTATGCACTAAACGAGTTAATCACATCTCGCTCGGCATGTATTAAAACGGGTTAATTATATATTTTAATAATACCCGTTCGTCCTATCATGACTTACTGCATCTCTCCTTGCTTGCTAAATGCCTCAAAGTCATATGCACTAAAACGATTAAATACTACTTGCTAGGTTAACGCGGTATGTAGTACAATTAATCACACCTTGTTCGGTATGTATTATAACGGGTTAATTAAATATTTTAATGATATCCAGCTGTCCTAACCACGGCTTACCGCATATACTATATCACTCCTTGCTTGGTAAATGCTTTAAAACGGTATACACTGAAACCAGCTAATCATTCTTTATTTGGCTTTAAATGGTAAGCTGTAATGCGGCGTTTACGTTATGTAACGCCCGCCATGTGGAAGATTTGTCCACGTGTGGTCATGACCACACCATGGTGCATGGTACACGCACGGGCATACAGTGCAGCACAAGTCATGGTGTGGCTGACACCATGTATATTACACTATGGTGTCTTCGACACCCCTATGTTTGAATACTTATTTTAAAAAAAGGCGGGAAAACTAGCTAAGTTAAATTTCAAATGTTTATTATAACCCATAAACCATTCCGTTGAAATCTTTGCATAGGAAGTGCGCGGACAGAAGTTAAACCGTATAAACACCATACAGCGGAAAAAACGTAAAGACATCTTCCCAACAGACCTTCATCCAAGTTAGCTAGAAGTTAATGGTGTCCATGACACCATGTATAAACGCTGATGGTGTCCGAAACACTATATAGAATTGCTTAGAATACAGTGTGGGTGTTCTGTACACTATATCGTTAACTGTGTTAGGCAGGCTGTACGTGGACAAAACTTCCACATGGCGGGCAACTTATAACGTAAACGCCGCATAAAGTTAATCACTCTTTGCTTGGTACGTATTAAAACGGGTTAATGAAATATTTTAGTAATATGATCGTCGTCCTACCACGACTTTACTGCATATACTGCCTCATTCCTTGCTCAGTAATGCATTAAAATGTTATGCACTAAAACGAGTTAATCGCTCTTTTCTCTGGTTAACACGGTATGCATTACAGTAAATCACACTTGCTCGGTCTACATTAAAACTAGTTAACTAAATATTTTAATAATACATCATTTACAATAAGATGCGTACGCATGGTCCTAATTATGTCACGCGTTCAGATGGGCTAGCAGCTATGTCACTCATACAGTCCAGCTCGACTATTAAAATTTTGAATAGCCTAGCGTGGCTGTGCCTTTGTCATCGAGTGTCGAGCCGGACTGTGTTTTGTCACGAGGCGTTCAGCTGAGCCCTATAACTTAAGCCAGAGCGTATAACTTAATATTTAGTCCGCGAACATTACGTTTTACTATGCGTATCTAAATAATGCCCCAAAAGCGGCATACAGCTTAAAACATTAATTGTATATATTAAAACAAATATATAACTTAGCATTAGTGTGAAAATACTATAGGACAAAATGCTATTACACTAAGCACAATACTAAATAAAATTTCTCAATTGAGAGTGTAGCCGGACTCTCCGTTTGTCACGCAGAGTCTAGCTAAGCTCCCTATTTGTCACATTAAGACTAGCTAAGCCATAAAAATGTACCATAGTAGTCCAGCTAAGCTATAATTCACCCGAACCAGTTGAGTTGGACGCGTGACATAATTTGGCCCTGGCGCATCCATCTTATAGTAAATGATGCATAATATCCAGTCAACCTACCATGATTTACTGCAAATACTGCATCAATCTATGCTCGGTAAATACATTAAAATGCTATGCACTAAAACGGGTTAATCACTTCTTGCTCGTAAAATGGTATGCATTAAAGTTAATCACTCCATGCTCGGTATTCTTTGAAACGGTTAATAAAAAATTTTAAAAATACCTACCTTCCCAACCACCGGCTCACGCAAAAAACACATCACCCCCTTCTTAAAAAAAACCAAAAAAAAGGGAAGAAAAAAAAAAATAAACCCCTCCCCACCCAAAAAAAAACAGAATAAAAATAAATAAACCCTCCCTCTCCGCTCGGCATGCATTAAAAAGGATTAATTATATATTTCGAATATCCAGTCGTCCTACCACGACTTACTGCTTATACTGCATCTCTCCTTGCTCGGTATATATATTAACATGGTATCCACTAAAACACGTTAACCACTCCTTGTTCGGATTAACAGGGTATGTATTAAATGCAGGAGTACACTTAAGATGCGCCGCCAACCATCCTCTTCTGACACAATGTACAAAATGCTGTTAGAGAACAAAACTTGGATTTCAAAAGCCGAATTCAATTTTGACATTTTTCTGTTTCATAACGCCATTAGCGAATGCAATTCGGCTAATGTACTTTACCGTAAAGAAACGGATGACGTTGGATGGATGCAGGGATACTTTAAGTAGGCGTCAACCGTTATGAGCCAATTTGACCCGAGAAAGTTTATAGCGTGATCGACATTTATAGTGAATCCGAGCCACGAGTTCTTGAATAGTTTCACCGGATTTGCGATTCATGTTGCTCCAGAACTTGTATCGTTCTCGGACGACGATCCGCCTTGGGTGAAATTGCTCCTTCATGAAATCGGCTATTTTCGCTATTGTTAGGCTGTTGATGTCTTTGACTGGAGTTTGTTGAGAAGATAGATTTGCCAAGAGCTTGTTAGGTGCCACCGGTGACTGATGTGTCAAGAAAATTTGAGCCCGTCGATTATTCGGAAAGGCGATGACAACAAAGAATGTAATGAATCGAGCGCAGTAATCCGTCCAAAGTTCGGCCGTTGAATCGAATGGTGAGAACTTTGGAATCGCACCAATTGACATCGATGTTAATTGATCATCGGACCGCCCGGCTTTGTTGACCACCGCCAGTAGGACCGCCATTTGTTGTTGATGGCGTTCTTCTTGCTCTTTGTGGCATTGTTCCTGAGCATCCATTTGCTTTTGCATCGTCTTGATGAGACCACTGAAGTCTTGAAGTTGAGCCATCGTGATTTGATTGTGGTCCCTGTGATTGAGCTTCTATTGAATTAACATGTGGACTGACCCACTTGACAAATGACCCACTTGAGGATTGTTTATTGACCGTGATCTTGAATTTGATTGTTCTTGAGACCAACGTGAGTGGACAATGTGACGGTTGAGAACTGCTACTTGATTGTTTGAAATGGATGGATTGATTCAGATGACGTGCGCGATGGATACTGATCCACACAGGAATCAGAATAGCACCAGAGATGATGCTAGAGATTTGCAGTGAGCACTGCAAATCAAACTCCAAACGGTTTGAAGGTGAAACAAACAGACGCCGTTTGTTGCGAGAGTAAAATCAGCTGTCTGTCGATATAGAGGTCAAACTTAACTGGCGGTCTGAAGTCAGACCAAAGTCAAAACAATACACTTATTAAATGAAACCAACCCAAACTAGAAGAAGAACTAGAAGAAGTTATAGTGGTATGATCATCAATTCTTTTATAGTCCTCAGCTTCTTCTTCAGGAGAACACGGAATGTCCCAGAACTGGTGGGAAATTGTTTATGTCATAATGGCATTTCTAGAGCGTTCGAGCGACGTCATTTGATGTTTCTGGAGATTTCCAGCGAACGTCTGGTTAACATAACAATTAATCGCTCCTTGCTCTTGTTAACGCGGTATGCATTAAAGCTAGTCACTCCTTGGTCGTTATTCATTAAAACGGTTAGTAAAATATTTTAATGATATACAGCTGTTCTAGCAACGACTTACTGCATATACTACATCACTCTTTTCTCGGCAAATGCATTAAAAGTGTATGCACTAAAACGAGCTAATCACTCCTTGCTCGGCTTAAAATGGTATGCATTAAAGTTAATCACTCCTTGCTCGATATGCGTTAAAACGGGTTAATCAAATATTTTAATAATATCTAGTCGTCCTTTCACGACTTACTGCATATATTGCATCACTCCTTGCTCCGTAAATCCAAGCTCCATTAGTCGGGTCAAATTTGTTCCAAATATGTCGCACATTCCAACGTTTGGCAGCTCAAGTTCGCCGGGCTCTACTGTCGTTATGGACGCTTCTACAGTAGCGTTTTTGTATTTGATAATTTCAATTGTCATAAATGTTATTAAAAGAATTAAGAACAATATGACAACCGCAACCCAAAAGCATGCCCGAACACGACTTCCACTTTTGTACGCATCAGCAATACCGTGAATCGATGTATTTTCGGCAAATACTGACAACGTTCCACGCTGAAAATAGCGAAATGAACAAATTTTTTTCTCTGCCATGGCCTTTCAAACTAAAATTTCTGAATCACAGAAATGCTGATATGCTCCAACAAAGTTCTCGAAGGATTTAGTTTAGAAAAAATGTCGGTAGATACTATGTCGAAAAAGGTTAGGTACGCTGTATGAGTATAGTTGTGTATGGCCGAAAATGCAGTGAGCAGTCCTGAGATAGTCAAATGAATTCTGTAGGATAGTTCAGCTACCCTTCAACACGCAGTACTGACCATTACATGGTTGTAAGCCGCGTAACTATAGTAAATTAAGTAAACAGTAAAATTAAGCCGTGTAACGAAGCAAAGCCACCACCAAATAGATGTACTGGTCTACCAGCGTTAGTTTTACATGTACACAGTGGGAGAATGCATTAGTCTTAAATGGCAAACGCGATGTTCCCATGTACAGATGCAAAGCAGTTAGGTTAAATATAGGGTGGCTGTGGGTCATGGCATCTATAAAAATAACTGATATTGTAGAAGTAACGCACTTGCTGCGGAGGCTTGGACTTGCACGCAAGCAAGGCTGAGACAAACCTGAGCATCAAATGTCGAAGTTAAAAAGTTAGAGTAAGATTAACTAAGAAACTAGTTTACGTACAACTATTCTGAGCTAAAGCAAAGTCAGGCAAGTGACCACGGAGCACATGTACTTGTGTAGTTTGTGTAATAATATCATTGCGCTTAGGAAGTAATTTTGTGTTGGAGAGGTGTTAAAATTGCAGATATGGCTCCTGGTGTAATGGTAACAGCTCAACAAAACTAAGACTAACGAATTTGAGGTGTAAGAAAGTTAAGGGTTTAAGGTGTTTGAAAAACATTCAACCTAAAATAAAAGTACAACGAGCTGTTACCATGACACATGCTGCAGTGTAAGCTGGGGTAAAAGTTCGTTGGCTGATATATCGTATAAACTATTCAATTCTGACTGCTAGGTTCAAATCGGAGAAGGGAAAAACGGAAAACGGCAGCATGACGAGGCTTTAGTTAAGTTTATCCTAAAGCTAGATGCGATAAAACTAGGCGGGAAAAGCTAAAGAACTGGCTGATCAAGCGGCCACAAAAGCATATGGCAATTTTTATATCCCTATGGCCGTACTGTGTGTTTTAAGTTGAAAATTAAATTATCTACACACAACGAGGTCAAAACTACATTAGGGTTTTTAAACCCAATAATCGGCGAAGTAAATAAACACTAACACCCATTTAAACCTGAATAACAATAAAATAAAGCTAGTTGCTCCGTCAGGGTATATCCGTCAGGGTACTAATATCTCTATGAGATCTGCAAAAGGAAAATATGAAACTAAGTGTTTATTCAAAGTGAGTGAATTATATTCATATTTAAAGAAACGAGACGTGAAGAATTTAAACGCAGGGATAAGAAAGCTGTATAATAATTTGAGGCTGCACAGAGACGAATATACATGTCGGTGACAACGCAGCATTTAATGTACCCTTCAAAATCCATTTTACTAGAGGATCTTTTAGGTAATGATCTATTGTTCCATGCAAACCTAAATATGCCAGAGTGGTAGCTAGGTTACTAAAACCCCAAAATTTCGGGTAAAGTTTTGACAATCATGCTCACGGTCATCAGACCTTGTTGGGATCTCTACGTTGAAAAGTAATGTCACCGTATATAACTAGACATTTGCGTGAAAACATGCTCATCCGAACATTGGTAAAGAGTTAGAGTTAATAAATTGTACTTTGCCGTGTTGACATTCTATCCGATCCAATCCGTTCCGGTCCGATCCGATCGGACTAGACTATACTACGTACCTAGCGTATGCGTGTGTATGTATATGTATTTAATTTTCACACTATTTCGTCCGGTTCGGTCCGATAAAACAGTGCATACTCTGTTGGTTTCGGACCTGATCGAATCGGAGGAAGTGTGCACACTTTATATAAAACATACGTCCGATTGGGATCGGTTCGATTCGGATCGGACGCAATATGAACACATTCTTTACGTTTGCAATTCAATCAGTTCGTTCGCTTTACGAGAATTCTGATTTATGCTCGCAAAACCTTTCGAAATGATTCAGCGGCAATTCAGCCAGAGTCGTAGTCAACTGGTTCGTGTTCAATTAATGCAACGTTTACGTTATGTAGGACCCCATGTGAAAGTTTTGTCCACCCTGAGTGTCTCTTCCACCATCAATTATATGGTGTCTTAGACACCATGGTGACTCTGATGGTATTTTCAGATAGTATATATAAGCAGTGTACTGTCGGTAATAGTATGGTGTAGACTACACCATAAATTTTATGTGGTGTTAGCTACACCATGTTGTTATTTGCACGCAATATATAATGTATTTATGTATGGTATCATTGACACCGTCAGTAAAAAAACAATAGGTAGATTAAGACACTATAGCTACTTTAATGGTGCTCATACAATATCTTTTGCATTACATAGTGTGGGTATATACCGTATACCACTGGATGTTGTGGTCTATACCATAGAGGGACAAAACTTTTACATGGGGGTCCTTTATAACGTAAACGCCGCATAATTGTGGAAAGAAAGATTGTTCAACGTTTCACTAAAATGATCATAACTGTGTACATTAAAAAGCGCTTACTTTGTCTGATTCTTCGGATGTCATTGTTTGACAGAGGAATTGTCACGTCCAGGTTGTGTCTCAGTATTGTCTACAGTGATTAGAACAATTTGTAGGTTACATATGCGCTAAAGTAACATTTGAATTATGCCGCACAATTAGAAAAACATTAAAATTGATGTTTCTTCAAAAGCTAGCAAAGTGCTGAAAAATATGCAACAAAAATGTTATATATACGCCTCAACTGTTTTCATTACTTCGAACAGAGGAATATAATAAATATTTAAAAAAATTATATGGTGTTAGCTACGACATACTGTAATTTACACTCATTATATAATGTGTTTGTATATGGAGTCCTTGAAACTATGCGTAAAAAATACGTAGATTAAGATACTACATTTAAGTTGATGTGTCTCATACACCATCTACTTTATTATATAGTATAGGTAGGTACTGTATGCCACTTTTTGGTAAGCTGTGGACTATTGCGGGTCAAAATCTTCTCATGGGGTTTCTTTATAACGTAAACGCCTGATTATATAAACTACACTATAAGTATACGCATTAAACCGTCTGCAGTTAGAAAAATTTTATCTTATCAGTTTACAAACGCAAAAATCTGAGCGAATTTTGGCCTGTGAAAAAAACGTATTGTTCGATCCTTGCTTAGAACAGATCTACTATAAGCATTTGCATCTCTTATATACACGACGCTTCTTGCGGCGGTTTTTGTATACACATCCAATAATAATATCTAAGAACCTTTACAGATCAAATCGTGGGTTGTATATATAGTTATTGCGTACATGCCGAAGCAGGGGTTCACGGGGCCGATCAGGCTGAGGGCTCAGATCTCATTCCCCGAGGGTCCACCCCAGCTGAGGATAACCCCTGTCCCCCCGCGTGAAACTGTATCCATACCGTTCCCAGTGCGCTTAGAAGTTTTAGAAAAAATTGGCAACAACAGGTTGAAATTTGTGGTACATTGGGTTCTCGGGGGGGGGGAGTGGTTCGCAACTTTTTCATCTGTCCCCGCCCCCTCCCCCCAGAAGACCTCCCTCCTCACAGACTTGCCCCCGGGTCACTACCGCCCGATGAGATGACCCCTCGTTGACCACCGCTACCCCTATATTGTAATCAAGTGAAAGCGTGATCTATCCACTCACCTGTTTCGTGTTGAACAAAAGGAGAACATCAGCTAAGATAGTCGATTTGTATCTTAAAGGTTATATAAGTTGTTTTTATCACGTTAGCGTGAATGTTGGTAATGGAATCTTCTTCAGTTGTTGACAATAATAAGTCTTGTATTGAAAAAACACAGGCACAGAATTGTTGCAGACCCACCAATCGGATTTAACACACAGGTATGAACAACGTTCAAAATACATGACACACATTTATGTTTAATATATTATTTTATGACCAAAGTAATTTATATATCGTACAATCTTTGACAAACACAACCTGCGCCAGGGATCGAACCAGGGTTGTATGAATGAAAGTGGCGTACTAAATCACTCAATAACCTAGGGCATGTTGCTTGAGGACATGCCTTTTAAAATATACATCACATCATAAGCTCAGTTAATACAAGATACTGCGCGTATGGTGCATTCGTCCCATTGGGTATGATAAGGTACATCAAGATATAGGCTATATTTTCATTAGGTGTGTGGATTTGCACATTAACGTAATCATATTATCAACAGTGACTACGACATTTTGAAATGCCCACAGGCAATGTGCCGTCAAATTATTTACTGCGTGTGAAACTTTGTGGATGCATTTTTAGTCAAAAATAATAATTTGACAACTTCCGTGTTTCAAATTGAATATCAACTTTATTACATGCGCAGGTGCATTAAAGTCGGCATAACACTAGAGATACAGTCAAATACTTAAAGATAAACCTTAATACCTTAATTCCAGCACCCACTAAATGCACTGCGTTAACGTAATAACCAACAAATTTATATCTGATAACAAATTTATGACATAATGACCAATTTTGACAATTTCTATTGATTGGCCTTTGTGACAAGCAACTTTCTGCAAACTTGAAGTACCGCAAAGGGTTTATAATATATTCTTATAGTGTAATCGACATAAGGTTAATGGTTTGCATATCATAATTATTTAAACAAGGATGTATTACCTCCAAAATTATACGCAAATTTATAATTATATGTTATTATAAGCGTTATAACGCCTATAGGTCGCTGTAATAATGCATTTTACGAACTTGATGCACAGCAACATGTATAGGTATATATACATCATTATTATTATTAACTATAGTTAAGGTAGGACTACATAACGCCTTTGGACGCAATAGGTGACAAATTATTAAACATTGGTGTAGCGTTTTATAACTTACTACGTTTCAAATTATATATTAAATATACTAAGCTTGGATAGAGTCGTTTTGCCATGACAACGTTACAAAAGTTCTACATGGCTTTAAGATATGGTTGAATTAAAAACTTAAATCTGTACAGCGTTACACTTCAACAAACACGGAAACATGTTTATATATCCTAACACAAAGCCATGAATATATCAATATTATGACATATACATACATATATACATTATATGTCATAGGTTTACGACGTACATATATACATGTACACACACATATATATACTTGTACCTGTACATACATACATTATATATGTAATAGGTGTACGTGGTCCTTAGGTTCATGGGCAAAATAGAACCGGTCAAAGTACGTGGCTGTGGGACGGGAGGCGTGGTGCGTCGCCTGCGAAGGTATGGTTGGTGATTCAAGTCAATTCTAAGTTTGTACTACATTAAAATAAGTTTGGGGCCAGGATAATCCAGCTCTCTGTAAATGAAGTACGCGAAATTATGAACCTATCAATTCTGTGCGCACCGCCAGTGTATCGGTATGGCTCAACTTAACCGTGAGGGTTTTAAGTTAACACGATCATAGCCCTTACCACAACTTTTGTGGTCAACTGTTAAAGCTGGTCTCTTCACAGATTTTCACTAGCAAAGTTTTTCATCAATTGTGTAACTTTCTGAACTAAAAAATAGCCGGTCTGCATCATTTTAGTCTCAAATCAAAACAAAAATCTATTCTCAGCAACTGAAAATTACAAGTACAATCTATGTTATAAGTATTGCTTTTGGTGAAGTTGAAGCCCACCTTTAAATTTAAACCCCCTTCAAATAAAGCATCTATATTTAAGGCAATAAATAGAACCAACACAGACAATTTTTGAAGCTCAAAAGTTCAAAACCCGAAAGAAATAAAAGCACAAACGAAAACTTTTATATGCCACTAATAAACAGGTGCTTCACATGACGATATATAATAATAAGTAAGGATATAAAACAGATGATTAGTTTGTAGGCAACGAGGCAGGGGGTAGCGCGGACTTTCAGGAGTAAATATTGCTTAGGAAGTGTCCTATAGTATGGGAGTAACCCCTCCACCAGTTCTCATATGTATATCATATACATTTTTAGACGCATGTTTAGATAAACAAGCAGAGAGATGCAGAAACAGACGCAGAGATACTCATACAGGTACACACAGAGAGGCACACAAATTTGTATGCACAGAAAGATATGGACATGGACATAGACACATAAATTGGGCGGTACAAATACATATACAGAAGATGATACACAGACACAGCAGATACACATACATATGAACGTACCATGGAGATATGCACAGAGCATACATATGCACCGTTCACATTAAGCTGCGTGCGTCGACTACACACTCTTTGGAAGGTGTCATGACAATTGCACAAAATAGCTGAGGGTTACTTGACAGTTCCTCGCTGATTGCAGTTGCTGGCAGCGCGCTATCTACAAAATTGTGCTACTGTCGTGCCAGTACCTGCAATCTAGTGACATGTTAGCGACGATGTTTACAACTTACTACTTACAACAACTTTACAGGGTAAGCCATACATGCCTGCGGTCGGCCATTTCGGTTTTTCAGTACTAAGGTGGGCATGATTGCGTGGTACAGCACTTGATAGGAATCATAAATACATTTTATTAATACAGCATTATTTTTATGAGGGTGGGGCAATCCATGATGTCTTATGAGGGCAATCTATAATGGGGTGCATTCATGATGCCCTATAGGATAGCAATCTATAATGGGGGCATTCCATGATACGACACCCCCGTGCCCTACGTGCAACAACGCTTGCCTTGTAAAAGGTTACAGAAAAGCGAAACACCGGTTTATGTCCGCCACGTATAGTTAAGCTGTGCCCACTATCAAGTCCAATGCCCCGTGCGAAAGTTTCTGGCTAGGCTTCGGAAAGATAGCCGTCGGTCAGGTTTTGCAGTACCGACGCGATCCACGCGGAAACACCTCAGCCCGACTCGACGCTGCCCAACCAGTACTGTGACCGACCCATTACCTTCTTTAGTTAGAAATGAAACTTATTGATTAATTCATTTATAGATATAGTTATGTGCATGCTTAGCTTATAATACACAGGCAACACATATTTCTGTCCACAGGAAAGTTATTCCCCATAAGGGCCGGACCGGCCCTCCCCGCGAAGCGCCGCAATAACCTCCCCTGCGTCAAAAGAACGCCGGAATATGTTTGGGGTATACTGTCACAAACTGGTGAAAATTTTAGCAATAAAATTGGAAAAATTGTCAGAAATTCAGGGAAATTGTAGAAAAAAGGAAAAATTTATGTGAGTCCCACTTCATAGGTGGGTCCGACCCATAGAGTGTAACACCCCTATAGGCAGTTATGTTATATAATGTGATTGCGTTGCTGCAATACTATCAGATTAGACGGGGACACCAATATCAAACTGGAGGGCACCAACATTAAACAGGAGGGGGACAATATCAAACTGCAGGGGCACCAATATCCAGCTAGAGGGGGCGCCAATATGGACCTGAAGGGGGCACCAACATCAAACCGGAGGGTGCGCCAATATCAACAATGAGCTTGCTCTAACTGATTTTTGTTTGTAATGGCCAGCAGTTCGAAACTTTTGTCTCTTACAGGCAGCTGTAACATACAAATATCTCTTACAACCAACCGTTAGATATTCGAAATTCTGATGGATAACTATTAGAGACTTTTGTATTTTATAACTGTCTGTAAGAGACAAAAGTTTCTAACAGCTAGCAATTAGAGACAATAATCTGTTATGGCTAGCTACAAAGGATTTTAGTCTCTAACAGCTAGCTGTTAAAGATTTCTGTATTGATTGGCTATCTTTATAAGACTAAAGTCTCTCACAGCTATCTGTTAGAGATTTAAATATCAAACAAGCGGTCATTAAAGACAAAAATCACTAAGCTGTTTGCAAGAAACTAAAATATTATATAACCGTCCATTAGGGATTTTAATTTCTAGCAAACGGCTGTTAAAGATAAAACTGCCCACTTTTTGCACTCATTATTCTGTGAAACCTGGATGTCAAAGCTCAAAAAATCGCCAAAGTTGAGCTAAAAAGTAATTTTAGGATTTTCATTAATAACTCCTAAAATCCGGGCGCTAAATAAAACTTTACACTACTTTATATAAACGCTGTTGGTTGATCTCATGTCGATGTCATGTTCATGTTGCATGTCGATTATGCGTATCAAATAACTTTCTGAAAGATGACTTGTTTAATGTACAATAAATCTGCGTGTTTATATGTAACAATAAATCAAATTGAGCGAAAACTGTACTAGTAACTCGCAATTGAGGGAAAGGGGCTGGAGCAAAGTGTAAATGTTGTCCCATACATGTTGTTTTTGTGGGATTCGGGTAGCCCTCATGTGGGCAGGGCCATTGTTGCATCTGAATATTAAATATACACGCATGTGTATCTTCGAATTCAAGATACTCGGCAATGGACAAAGGTATTAATTCATTATGACTGCAGTGTAATTAGCTTATAACTGTCAATACTGTACCAGGTCATAACATAATACCAATTTGTGTAACTGCCACACCACTTACTTCAAGTGCAGAAACTGTAGCGCAGTTCCATAACCTGTAGATACCGTCATGGCATTTACATCAAATACACATCCTGTCAAGACAGTTTCTCAGAAATTTGCAGACACTGTAGGGCAGTTACACAACTTCTGGATACCGTCGCACCACTTATGTCAAATGTAGATACTGTCAAGACAATTGCACAATAATTGCTCATGGTGCCATGACAGTAACACCAAATTGTTGATATTAGCAAGACAACCACTCAAAATTGTAGCTACTGCCACCGCAGTTACACTATTTGCAGCTTATGTCACTACATTAATTCTAAGTTGTAAACATCGTCGCTAACATGTCACTAGATTGCAGGTACTGGCAAAACAGTTACACTATTTTGTAGAGAGTGCTCTGCCAGCAACTGCAATCAGCGAGGAACTGTCAAGTAACCCTCAGCTATTTTGTGCAATTGTCATGACACCTTCCAAAGAGTGTGTAGTCGACGCACGTAGCTTAATGTGAACGGTGCAATACAGACATACACGTACACGCATAGACATAGGGACGTATACAGATACAGACACATAAACATACGTGCCCATAGACATGGACACACATAGATACGCATGCAGAAACAGAAGAGAGACACAGATACAGAAATACACAACATACACTCATACGTGTAATAAAACATGCGCACATATGTACTTACACATACACACGTGGAGACATACACAGAATAGAGTTTATAGATACACACAGAAACATATATAAGCGCAACAGTAGTGACATACACATACAATCACACCCAAACGTGGACAGATAGTCATAGAGAAACATACACACAGAAACACATACCGAATATCAGCTATCACCGGACAAAGGTCTGTCTTTGCAGAAACAGGTTTGGAGCTAGTATATATAACCAGATTGTACGCCATATATCTTGCCGGAAAAAACTGTTTGAACACATTTGTTACACGTTGTTTGCTCAGTGAATATTGAATTCTGCTAAATGAATTATACTTTAATAGCTACAAAGTTGTTGACGATATACTTACATGGGTTATATATTGGTATTCTGTCAGATATTTAAAGCGAGTCTTTTTAACGCACATATCATCCCTAAACGCAAATTCAAATTTCAGCAATCACCAAACAAAGCAAATTGTTTATTGTAACAGGTCCGTTCCGGCCCCGTTACGAGCGTTTTCATGATTCCGGCTCCAGAATCACACAGAACCACGTTGCAAAGTAGACTGAGTAAGCATGGTTCGTTTTATAAAGCGTATATCATTTATGGTTCCTTTCATATAAAATGGTGTGGATTATGCATGCTGTATATCATTTAGGGTTCCTTTTATATAAAATGTTGTGGATTATGCAGTATATCATTTATGGTTCCTTTTGTATGAAATGTTCTGGAACCTGCCGTATATCATTTATGGTTCCTTTCATATAAAATGTTGTGGATTATGCTGTATATCATTTATGGTTCCTTTTATATAAAATGTTGCGAATTATGCCGTGTATCACTTATGGTTCCTTTTATATAAAATGTCGTGAATTATGCCGTATATCACTTATGGTTCCTTTTATATAAAATGTTGTGAATTATGCCGTGCATCATCTATATATCCTTCTCATAAAAAATGTTGTAAATTATGCCGTGACTGTACCTGACATTATACTTGTCGAATTATTACCGGGACGAGTATTGTTATTTGACGAAATTAGAGAACTAAGCTGTTTCAACCGACGCGCAAGACTGAACATGGAAGCCCCACCGACAGAAACAAAGAATCACCCCGAACCCCAAATCACCCGCCACTATATGTTAAAACTTTGACGGTTGTGACCGTCCGGGAATAGGAGGCCCCTGGCTCCACGTCCAATTTAACAAGTTTATTAAGACAGAAATCAAAAATATTGAGTCTACTTGATTTTAGCTACATGTTAAGCAATGGTCACAGGAAATCACCATTCACAAACAACTACTTTACACTCACGTCAGCTTTCGAGCTTACAAACAACGACGGACCCCGGGTTCATTTGATGGCCCGCACTCGTCTAGGGCTGTATCATCCGGGAATAGCCGGAGCATGTTGGTAGAACATTTTGGGGACCATTGTTGAACGCTCGAACCGCCCCGGACAGCGCCCGAGCCTCACTCGTAACGTGGAGAGACAATCGCTACCTACGCAAGTTGGATTGTCAACGCCGAATCCGGACAGTTACTTTCCATATGTTTAGGGCAGATTATATAAATATATGTATATATGTGTGTGTCTTGGACGACCGTTTCAGGTGAAATCGTCCCGTTTCCTTAGCCCTCCTCCCCCGATGTAAGGTGTGACTGATGCAAGCCCCACCTTTTTTCATCCTCGTTGCCCTACCCCACCTTGTGAACCTGTGCATGCAACCCCTCGTTTTGTTCATAGTGAATAGGCGAGTCCAACAACGTGCGCCGGACTCCCGTCCGAATCTCCGCTGACCCGCTGTAGTCACTCAAAGGTGCCTAAACCTCTGTTGCCAACAACTTGTGGGCACAGGTGATTCGAGATTTTTCTCTCAACTCTAAAATGGGCGAACCGCCCCTCATTGGATTCGTCTCGACGAGACATCTCCAAGAATGCCCGGCGGGTCACGGTCCGCCGCCTCGTTAACCCGGACAACCGGCGAAAGCGCCCCTACAGTAGCCGCTACTCTCTCTAATCGCTGTAATTTTAGCAGCATTCTTACGCCTTCCGGTCTGGCAGCGGTATCACCCCTCATTCGACTCGCCGTGTAACGGTGAGTCCAACGATACCCCGCTCAGCCCAACCGTTAACACAGGAGAGCCCACTAAAGCTCCCCATACTTATGTACATCGGAACTCATGAGTGGGTTTCGACCAGCTATTACGTCCTTCTCCCTCATGTTTGGTACCGATCGACTCCATTCTTCGTCCTGGGACCGAATCTAATCCCAGACCCTAAAAAATCCCCGCGATTCCCCTTGTCTCCTTTTTTCTTCTTCGTCTTTGCTCCTGGGTGAGTCCTACCTAAACTTAGTAGTAGGGGAGCACACGACAAGCGATAGAATCATTTTTTTTTTGTGTGGAAGGAGAGTTTATAACCAATCTCCACAACCAGAATATACCATACACATAAACCTATAATATCCTTCGTATGTACAGGAAGAGAGAATAAGCGAACACACCGATAACACACACGATATCACCTACGACACCAAGCACCATCGAAATAAATCTAACTACTCACGCTCGACATCCTCCGAGAACAACAACCAGAAAAACCAAGACAACTTTCAACCCACACCCACCTCCTTAGCACCACATTCACAGCACGACCCGAAAAACAAACCCACAAAACGCACAAAGCCGGCCGCCCACGCACTCACCGCCAGCACCGCCTACCCAACACCCCCCCCCCCCCCCTATAAACGGCGACTTTTTGACATATATTGACTATGTTTGATGCGAAGCAATACGGGATTTCGCTAAATCTCTTTTCACTAAGGTGTTACTAAAGAATGTGAATGGGATTAATAAGTGAAGAAAAAACGCCCTTTAGAGAGACAGAGAGAATAGAAACCATGGTTAAAGAGCGAATTATTTTTCGCTGTAATGTGAATGGTCTTTGAGTTATGTATACAATGGTTTTTTTGGTAAATAGTCAGATAATGCGTCACAATTTAATGAATTCGGTATTACCTTTGCCTATCAAATGAACTATGGCTCTTCCATTAAACCAGATAACTGCTTATTTCTTAGTATTTGTTTCAATTGCTACATTGAATTGCAATGGTGTAAAGAATTTTAGGCAGATTTTTGAAAAAACGAAGGATTGGATATAGCCTGTTTGCAGGAAACACACTTTTTAGAATACTAATGACAGAGAAACAGTCTTGGCTGAATTCCAAGGAAGCAACCATAGCTTTGGGCTTGTATATAGGTACAGTCTCTGTTTTATGGGTTGGCCTATACGCACCGTCTAACCAAGAAGAGAGCCCGCAATTTTGTAAGGATCTTCATGATCTAATGTGTCAAACTGAATGGTTTTCTTTTGCGAGCATCGGAATCCTTGGAGATTTCAGTCTGGTTGAGGACCCCAAACTAAACAGATCAAAAGTTTGTTTTGACCGACCAATTGGCTTAGCTGAGTTTTATGAATTAAAAGATCTGCTATCAGTGCATGACGTTTATTAAGAAAAACACCCAGATCGAAAAGATTTTTTCACATTTATGTCGTCGAAAACATAAATTCATGCGCAAAAAAAACGTTTTTACACTACGTTGAATTTGTTGATGGGTGCATTTTGTACAGCAGTGTTAATTGTTGTAATTAGATTCTTCCGTTTAAAATTTAAAATTGCTGCGATAGTATTGAAAGGGGAAGGGGATATTGAGACTCAGTGAAGCTCGCTACGAACCAGAATTCGAGAGATCAACAATCCCCCGAAGTCTGTTGTAGAAAGCGGCGATACATGGTTCGTTCAGTTACATATACTGGATAGGTC